>APFE030670497.1:36546-77803 GCA_000404065.3 Pinus taeda | reverse complement strand
ACCTTAGTTTTCTCTGCCTAACTATTGGTCTGCCAAGATTAAACAGTTTGGAAAGACTTCTTTCTCTATTCTACAACAGAAAATTGAAACATGGCATGATCCAGATTAGACTTTTGGACCATCCATCAAAATTTAGTAAACTGAAGGCATGTACACACCTTGCCTTGTCTTGGAAATATGGGATCTTTGTATCAGCAAAGCAGAGCATATTTGGCATTTGAATTTGCCAATCATGAAATATGAAACCTATTGGTATAGGTATCCAACAGTATGCACAAGTTACCCAGAAGATATAACATGTCATGAATATGATAACTGATTTCTTCCACCTAGGCACCATGAATTAGTGATTCATAAATATCTTTGAAATCAGCATTTGTACTATATTGTTCTATATAAATTTCATGTTTCAAAGAATTATTTTGTAGCACTACTGAAGCATTCAAAGATGTTCTAGACAGCATATCAGCTACTTTGTTTGTGACACCTTTCTTGTACTTAATTACTAAGTGAAATTTTCTGAAGAAATCCCATCCATCTGTATTGACGAGATTATTTCAACTTAGTTTGAGACTAAAGGTATTGAAGCGGCTGATGATTTGTGTGAATCATTGTTTCCTTACACATTAAATAATGTTTCCACTTCTTAACACTTTCTACCAAAGCAAACAGTTCTTTATCATATGTCGGATAATTCATTACTGCCTTAGAAAAAGTTTCAAAATGAAAAAAAAATAAATAAATAAATAAATAAATAAATTGGTTTCCCTTTTTGAAGATTGCACCCATTGCATAACCACTAGCTTATGTTTCAATTTCAAATGGCTATTGAAGAATTGGTAAAGCTAAGATTTGTGTTGTGACAAATTTCTGCTTAAGTGTATCAAAATCTTTTTGTTGTTTTCCTCCCCACTGAAAGGGAAATTTAAAACATGTTAAAGCATGTAATGGTGAAGCAATCAAAGAAAATTGTGCAATAAATTTCCTCCAATACTAAATTGCATTTATAAAACTTCTAACTTCAGTCACATTCTGTGGTCTTGGCCACTTAACAATCACATCGATTCTAGCTAGATCTATTTTCAAACTTCCACCTCCAACTATGTAACCAAGATAATTCAATGAAGTTTTTCCAAACTCACATTTGGAAAGTTTAAGGTACAATGTTTCCCTGTGCAACACTTCGAAAACCTGCTTTACATGCCTAACATGCTCTTCCATACTGGAACTGAAAATCAGAATATCATCTAAGTAGATTATGACAAATTTATCAATGTATGGGCAGAATAAATCATTCATAACCTGCATGAAAGTTGTGGGTGCATTACACAAACCAAAAGGCATTACTAACCATTCAAATAGTCCTTGCGTAGTTTTGAATGCAGTTTTCCATATGTCATTTTCTGCTATGCGAATTTGATGGTACCCACTTCTTAAATCTAACTTAGTGAAATAAACAACATTTTTCAGTTGGTCAAGTAAATCATCTATCCTGGGAAGAGGATACTTGTCTTTTATTGTGATCTTTTTTAAGGCCCTAAAGTCAACACACATTCTCCATGTGTCTTCTTTCTTAGGAACCAAAATTATGGGTGAGCCACATGGAGAGGAACAGGGTCGAATAAAACCTTTTTCAATCAAATCCTGGATCTGATTCTTTATTTCTTCGTTCTCTATAACTGGCATGTGATACATTTTGATATTAGGAAGAGGGGCATCAGACATCAATTGTATCTCATGTTGTATTTCTCGCTTAAGAGGAAGATGTTTTGTTTATTTAAATATACTTGGAAAAGATTCTACCACTTTAACCAAACTATCTTTAAACTGAGACTTACAACCTAAAAAAGCATCTTGTTGATCCTTATGTTGTTCTTTTACAACCATGAGTACATATTTCTTACTTGAACTTATTAATCGCTTCATTTGATTAACTGAAACTAAATCCAAGTGTGATTTGAGTTTATGTGCCCTAACAATAAATTCAATCCCATCTTTCTTAAGGTGATATTTATGCTCTTTCCTATGAAAAATTACATCACGATCATAGAGATAAGGACTTCCTAACACTACTCCACATATGTCTGCTGGGATCACATCTAAATCCACCTCATCAATGTAATTATTTGTTATGGAAAATTTTAATCGACATTGCTTTGTCACATTAATCTGAGTCTCTTTATTTAGCCAACCTAATGGGTCTTGGATGATTCTGTGTCACCAAACCCAATTTCTTAACTAAATCTTCAGATATTAAATTTGTCTATGATCCACTGTCAAACAATGTATCTATTTTCTTGTGCTTAGAATTTATCCTTATATGAAATAATTCAACCCTTTTATCCTCATTTAGATGACTTATGTTTGAAGAAGATGCAGAAGTACTAGAACTTGAACCAGTGTCAGAATTTTTACTTGTCAAAACCATTGTGGTTATTTTACCTTCATCTCTTGAGTTGGAGCCCAAATCTTGTTGGATTGTTGCATTAGTCTTCTTTTCACCTTTTTTCTTTTAGAACTTCTTTGGTCTGAGTTCTAGGTGAAGTTTCCAACATTTGGACTCATCATGTCTGATCCTCTGGCAATGAGTACAAGTAGGTCTCTCACTTTCCTTTTGAGTTGTCACTAATCTCTTTCCCTTCAGATTGCCCTTCCTCTTGTTGTCTTTGGAATCCTTGATTTCCAACTGTGTGGATGGTTTCTGTGAAAACTTGAATGGTATGCCACCTAATTCAATATGTATGACTTGAACACACACTTCACTAAAGTCATCGGGATTAAACATCAATAATGTATGCTGTAAATATGAATGTAAACTGCCAATGTACCTTAATAAAGTTTCACGTGTATCCAACGGAATACCAAGCGCCAAATCTTTCTTCCTGAATTCTTGAGTAAAATATTGAACATTCTGCCCCTTACCTTGCCTCAAATGCTGCCAATAAAATACAGCTTGCTACATGTGTCCCAAAGGATAGAATTGTTTCCTGAGAGCTTTTAAAAACTTAGACCATGAAGAGATGACTTTACCTTTCTACTTTACATATATTTGAGTTTTACTTTCCCACCAGGTTAAAGTTGTTCCCCCCATTCTAAGTGTAGCTAACTGAATTTTCATTTTATGGACAGAAATGTTCTGAATACGACAATACACTTATATCTGCTTAATCCAATTATCTAACTTTTCAGGATTCATTTCACCATCATAAACAGGTAACTCAAATTTTACATCAAGTTTTAAAGAGATGTTTTCTTAGGTTTTTTTCTGTTTCGGATTCTGAACTAGAAGAAGAAGAAGATAATGATGATGATGTAGATGATGGAGGAGAAGGAGGTTTATTAGCCTTTCCTTTACCCTTGTCTTTCTTCGATGTCTTTAAAGAAGAAGTTGCATCTCTCACCTTTGTATCTTCATAGAGTTCTCCAAACATCTCCCGCATGCTCAAAAACACTTTCTGAAATTGTTCCTTGCTCATCTTTGCTTCAGGAGTTTCACCTACATCAAATCCTGTCATGATCGATTTATGTGCAACTCTTCGCTTTCCAATCTTTGGATCAAACTCCTCAAGTGTTCCTTCTCCACGTTTTGAATTTGACCTAGTTAACATTCACTAGAAAAAATTATACAAACGCAACCTGCTTTGATACCAAATTATATGATCTGAAATCAATCATAAACTAAAACTAAAGTAGAATTGATTAATTTCCATCATTGAATTTGATTATTAACCTTAAGTGATGAATGTGGAAGATTGAAGGAAAAACAGATGATTTAAGACTGAATCAATAACTTAAGAAACATAATTAAGCTTGAATTTGCAGAATAAAACAAAGATGTCAGGCAGCGATATTGATTACAGAGTTCGTCCCTGATGGACTACGTCTTCGGGTCCGCTTTCAAGATGGGTGACCGCTTTATTAGGATTGACTCCGAGAAGATTGATTACACAAAAAATGAACCAGACTGAATGTGCACATAGGCACTTCTGGACTCTGTCAAAAGAAATCTCTCTGAACTAGCTTTCCAACGGCTATCATAGTTCTCAATTCCGACTCCAGATGCTCCCATTACACTGAAAACAAATCAGCCTAATACCTCCAGAATCTGCATACAAACTTCTAAAACCACTCATCCTCTCTTCAATGATCAAATTGTGACTTTATAAGGCATTTAGATGCACTCTAACTCTTGCTGCCCAAGATTGGCATGCACAAGCTGAAGTTAAGGGTTCATGTGCTCGGTTTTATGCTTAGTTGACAACTTAGGGTTAGGTTGCATGGTGGTCAAATTAGTTTAATGCCAAAAAACCCAAAAAAACCAAAAATGGACCATAGCATATCCCCAAACCCATTGGTGGTTATCAAACGGTGCACACTGGCTAACTGCCCATGTGAATAGGCATGGTCTTACCACAGGTGGACACCGATGTAGGTTTGTTCCAGCGGTTTCGGAACGCTTGCTAACTCTTCATGTGACAGCTACCTCTCACGGTTGCGGTTGTTATCACCTAGATTTAACCTAACGATGAAGGAAGGCAATGACAGGGTAACCACAAACCACGCTTAGCCAAGTAGCTAGCCCTACTAGGCTAGGAGAGCTCTCTCTCTGTAAGTATCTCAGCCAAATTAACTAGATCTAGAAATTGATATTAGGCTAGGTATAGTAGCACAAAGTTTGATTTGATTTCGAAAGGGTTTTGCTGGATTAGGAGGAGGCAAATAGTTAGGGCAAGGAAATTAGGTCAAAACTACAGGGTGTTCGATGGGGAAAAGTAATCACAAGGCTCAGCACTCTAGGGTTTGATGGGTGAGGTGATTAAAGATAGGTGATGAGCTAGAAAGAGCATGTAAGCAACATGGATTCTTCCTAAACTGAAGAAAACATAGACTGTGAATATTTCCCCAAAATAAAGCATAAAAGTTATGGGTTCTACCTATCAACTTGAAAACATCCACTTAAAAGCAATGAAATGATTGATAAAGTACAAAAAACATTCTAACATATGATCACAATAGATAAAACTGAACTGAAACCGATACAAAATGATGTCTACTCAAAGCGTAAGCATCCAACTGAGTCCAAACATTACAATGACTAAGGAAAAGCATCATATAGACCCCAAACAACTCATCATAAGCTCAGGGGGTCGAATCCATGAGAGGAGGAGCTGTTTACAACAAAATCTGAACTGCTAACAAGAAAATAAGGTGGTCAAAGTGACTCATCCCTAATCCAAGCAAACTGATTCATTACACCTCATGAACTTGATCTTAATGTATTTACCCTAGTAAGTACTAGAAACATGATAATTACATTTAACTCATCATTTACATAGATAAATTCATGATTTGCCAAGGTGAAAGTGAAAACTGGGACGAAACAGTGAAAATCTGGAAAAAGTGTCAAACGTGCAGCGTCAAGTGCAGGCGCACCCTTCAACTTTAGCTGCACTTTTGGAGGCCTTCCCGATGTCCAAATTGGTTCCACAATAGCTTGTTGTAAAGCTCTGCCTGTCTACTTTCCATAACAACTTGAATTTCTAAATTTTAATGTCATTTGCCCAGTCAAAAACCAAATCTCCCAACATCACTCAGTGCGCAGCGCCCGGGCCAAAAAGAGGGCAGAAGGGTCATTTTTGGGTGTGTTTTGACCTTTTGACCAACCAGTTCTCCTCCAAATCCTTAGAAAAAGTATAGGGTGTGTGTACTCATCACTAGAAACCCAAAAATACTAACCTTTTTCTGATTAGATGCCTCAAAAAAGAGCGTAGCGCCCAAGGTGCTGCGCGTTTTCCTTCCATGATTGTGCAAAAACTGGACTCATGCCTCAAAAAAGAGCGCAGTGCCCAAGGCGTTGTGCATTTGCCTTCCATGACTATGCAAAAACTGGACTGAAAAAACACATCAACTTCCTTCAAGCTTAAAAATGGTTCAACATGCCCAAAAATGTGTTTTTATGACTAATCAAAGGTTAGAGGCATGTAGGGATGCCTCAGCAAGTATGTGAAGTCTCATCCTCTCCTCTTGCTTGGTCAATTTTTCAATTTTCTCATGAGCTATTTTGAGCTTTCTCTTTGCCACTTGGTTCTTCCATGCATAATACTTGGCCATCTTCCTTTGTATCTCAACATCTCTGTTTGCTTTGTCCAAGAGGGTCTCCAAGTGTGTGTTCACCTTCTCAAGCCAAGACTCTATGTTTTCAACTATGTCCTTGACCAATTGCTCATTTAGAGTGAGATTCTCCTCCAATTCTGCCTCCTTTTGTCATTCAAGCTCTAAGTCCTTTTTCAATCCTCTTGTTCTTGGCCTTTTTCTTTGTCCCTATTCATAATTCGGCTCTCCATAATCTCCATAAGCCTCATCAAGCTGAAATTTAGCTTTCTCAGCTTCCCTCTTTGCCTTGATGTACCTGATTTGCATCAATTCCTGCTTGACCTCTAGCTGCTTGTTCTCTTGCTCATAAAAGGAGATGGTATATTTGTCCCTTTGTAAACTGGTCCCAAGCTCCCTGATTTTAGCATCCTTTGCTTTTAAGGTAGCCTAAGTGATTTTTTCTTTCTCCTCATCACTTGAGTTCACAAGGAGAAACTCCTTTTAAGTGTCATGTTTTTCATGTTGTTGTTTGACCTCTACTTCCTCCACCATTTTCTCTTTTCCTTTAACCTGTAATGTTGATGACGAAGGCAAGGCCCCTCCCACTTTCCATGGGGTAAACACCTGCCTCTTTCCCCTTCTTCTGAACTAGTGTGACTCTCTTTTGCCATGTTTTTAAGGTGGAAACTTGAGGGACTGATATGTGGGTCAAGGTGAGTGAAATAGTGAGGGATATTGAATGAAGTACATGCAAGGATGATTTGAGGGTGAAAAAGTCTATGAAGTGCTATAATTCTAATCAAATAGGTGATTTTGGAAACATACAAGAAAGGCTTTGCGAGGGTGCCAACTTGCTTAATTGATGGATAAAAATAGATATTGGGCCACTTACTTGTTGTATGCAGGTAATTGAAGCTTTTGTGGCTTGAGCAAACAAAGCAAGCGGTGTTTTGCCGCTCATAGGGTTTGCTAGGCTCCTTTAGCCAAACGTGCAGCACCAAGTTCCAGCACACAGCATCCTTGAAAAATGCGCCCTTCGATGCACAGGTGCGCAGCACCGTTTAAATTTGCTCTGGCTCAGTTGGGCAAACGCACCCTTCACTACGCAGGCACACAGCATCCTGGTTAAATTCGCCCTCCAACTTGAAGGTTTATTTTTACTACCTTCTCGGTGTCCAAATTGCACCCATGATAGCTTCACAACAGACCTATCAAGCACTAAAAATGATCAATTATAGCCCCTGAAAAGTCAATTCTCCCAAGACTGGTCAAAAAGTGCAGAATGAGGGTGCAATAATGAAGTGTTCTCTTGCAGGAAACTTTTTGAGCTCTCCCTCAACTCCAAATTGAGATCATGATAGCTCATTGGAAATATATTTCTCTCTAGTTATGAGTTGGCTCATCAAGAAAGTCATTTTGACAATCCAGCTAGAAGAAAAATTGATTTCCCCAAAGTCACTATAGAAGTGCAGCAACTCTCTTGTAGCAACTATATTTTTGACATTTCTCTAAAACCATAACATATGTGTAAAAAGTGAAGGAGTTTTTCCATCCTTGGCATATTATGGACGAAAAACTCTCTCTCTTTTGCCAAATTCATCCCTGTTTAGTCTAAAACATAGTTTGAAGAAAAATCGGTCCTATGTGTGGCAAATGATTTGTCCTTTGGAATGCCTTATTGAAAAATGATGGAGACATGATGTGTATGAGTTGGAATGGCCTCATACTTGCTTAAATGACTTCCCTTATGCCTCATATACTCATATGTCTCTGATTCCATAGCCAACCCTAGCTCAATGGGTGAGGAAATTAGGGTTTAGTGCTTGTGGAAAATGATGATTTGGAGACCCTTGGGAAAAGACAACTCCCTTGGCATGCACTTAACCCTTTGAAACTTTACCCTTTCACTTGACTATTTCCTTTGACAAATTGATCTTTTGATGGTCTGGCATCTTTGGAACACTGAGTTAACAGCTTGGGACAGTGAAATTATTACATTTGAAAGACATAAAATTACATAATGAAATAAGCATTTATCTTTACATATCATCTTCACATGGTGAAGGGATGTTATTTGATCACCCTCTTGTTGGTCTTATGAAATGGAATGGAACCTTGGCAACCCTAATGACCTAATGAAACGTTGAAAACTCTAAAAAACCTAATGAGACATTGAAGGACTGAATTTCAAGATGACATAATGACCTCATGACTGATACAAATGGCATGATAAAAATAACTTTATGGATGATGTACAGTCAACAAGATATGAAACTATGCCAACAAGTAATCACATTTAGGGAAGAGTTATGTTTTTAGACTAGGACTACCATCAGTGACTAATTTTTTTGCATGATCTAGTGGAATGATAAAAAAATTCTGAGTGGGACCCTTAAAATGATATGAAAAGAGGATTTTTTATCATTGATGGAAAGATGCAAATACGAACACTAACAGCAGTGATCTGTCAACCATCTCCGACGTAGTCATGGTCTAAGTCTGTTCACATGCTCTTGCGGTTCCGACGCGGCTAACAGACTGTGATTAGAGTTGTGTAGGTAATATTTGTTGCCACGATTTATTCCACCAGTCTGTTTGTTCACATGTAGCACGGTTATGACGCGGTTACTGTTGTGGTTTAGGAACTGTGTATTATATATTGCAATGTTTACAATGGTCTGAATGTGGGTTTTATCATAGGTTTATGTGTTTAGGTTTATTTAGTTAGGTTTTAAACATATGTTTTCACCACAGATTTAGGGCTAGATCTTAGGTTTAGCCACTTAGGTCTTTAGCATAGGTTTTCCACCTTTTTAAGTAATAAATGATATACAACAAACATGTTTGTCACATTGTGACATTAAACACCACATGACGATAACCATGACCAAAACACTATCAACATTGGATACTAATGATGAACTGAACGTTGCCGATGAACTGAACACTGTGCAACTAATCTGATGAGATCCTCCTAGATCACATGTGGAAAAAAACAAAGACAATCCTCCACTAGGGGTAAATTGGCAAAAACATATGCAAGTGAAATGCCTCCCTAAGGTAATCAAGTATCTGAAATAAGAAGTAAAATCAAACAAAATTAAGAGCTACATCTAGCATATGAAATATCACGCCTTAATATGCAATTTCATCAACATTTGGCCAATATAGAGATCATTGGTTGAATGGATCCAACAAAAATGGCAATCTCAAGCTAGGATAAAAGTGTTCTTTCTGGTGAATTTTTCAAATCTAGAAGATAAAAACAATGTATTCTAGAACGGCTCATATTTTTTAAATAATGTGAGGTTATTCATGACATTATGGCAAGAAAGGTATAACCTGAGAAAGGAAAAATTATTGGTGGCACCAATTTTGGTTTGCCAATTTTCACTACCAAAATAATTTTGGGAGGAAGAAATCATAGAAGGTATTGGAAATGTGATTGGATATTTTGTGAAAATATTTTAAGTGACCAAGAAAGGATGTTACATCTCATATGCATGGATATGTTTGTATATGAATATCTCTTAGCCACTATTAGAATCAATAAAAAATTCCTACCATGATGAGGTTTGGAAACAACCTTTGGCTTATAAGCATGTACCCTTCAGATGTTAAATATGCCATGAATATGACCATCTCTTTGGGGATTATCCCTTGAATCTCACAGAGGAAAAAAAAGAAAATCAATAGAAATTGGATCATGAGGGTTCTTAGAAAGCCCAACCTTGTTAGGAAAACCCTTGAGGACAAAATGTGACAATGATAGAGGAGCCCCTTCAGTCCAAAAACCATTATGAGGCATTGACTAGAAAAGAGTAGGAACTGTTAGATTAAGTACATCCCCAAGAAACATATCAAGAGTAGGGAGATGGAAAAGTAAAGGCATAATCTCATAAGAGAAAAGTGTCAAAGGAGTCCACAAGGATGCACCAATAGAGGAAATTGATATGCAAAATGTACAAGGAACAAGGAATGTTGATGGGTTGGAGGACATGGATATGGCTAAAATTTCACTCACGAATCTCATTGAAGAATGAACAGGTAAGGAATCAAGAATATACCATATTAGCAAAAAAAAAGTTGTTTAGTCAAACACATTTGTGGCTGAAAAATAAAAGGAATGTGATTTCAAACGAAGCAACTTCATCCCCAGCAAGTCATGGCATCCAAACACAAAGCTTCAGAGATACTCCCAAGCATGCAACAGAATATTAAAAAAAAGAGGAAGGAAAATAAAAAAACATTTCATACATGATATGGGCGATGCGCTTGCCAATTATGGCCAAGTGGCTCTCTTAATGGAAGTGTTTTCCTCTTTCAAACATTCTCCCTAATGAAGATAATTTCATGGAATATAAGAGACTTTAACTGTTGAGAAAAGAAAATACATCTCAAATACAGAATTCATAGTTAACTCCCTACAATATTAACATTACAGGAGACTAAATGTGACAATGATAAAGTCAGCTCAATAGCCTCTCATTGTTGAAGAGGGTGTCAAACCATAGCTCCAAATGTTGCAAGGCAACTAGGGGGACTAACTATCTTATGGAATCCAAAAGTGAAATTTATGGATTGGATGGCTACCTCGAGGATATCTTTGGTAGATTCCACTACTTAGGATCAAAAGAAATGGGATGAATAGCAAAAATATATGGGCCAAATATAGTGAATGAAAAGGAAATATTTTTTAGAAACCTGGCTAGCATCAACAAGCTTCCCTAAGATAAGCTATGAATTTATGGAGGAGACTTCAACAAGGTGACATCATTAGATAAAAAAGGGAGGTGTTCATATCTTGAACATAAACTCACAACGATTCAAATATTTGATGGAACAAATGAAGTTGGTTGTGAAATAATTAATGGAGTATTCAACTAGAACAATCATCGCGGTGGTAAGAACCAAATTGCCTCGCGATTGGATATACTTTTAGTCTCAAAATATCTCTTGGAAGTTGATGTCTTCCTGAAATCATATATTATTCCTTGTACATGTTTGGATTGCTAGCCAATCCATTTAGAAATAGGTATCAAAGTTTTTCCCCAACAATAGACCTTTCAGATTTAAGAATTTTTTGGTTCAGGATCCATCCTTCCTTAAGAAGGAAAGGGCATGGTGTGAAGATATTCAAGTACAACGTCCTCCAATATGACCAAGTTTCAACAAAATCTCAATATTCTCAAGTCAACAAAAAAAAGGAATAAATAGGACTTGGAAATATTTTCCAAGAAAAACAAGAGTTGGAGGTACAAATGCAAGAGGATTGACAATAAACAATTTTGGAGGGAAGAACTAAGGATCTAGGTGCAAAAGAAGGAGAGCTCTCACAAAAACATAGGACAAAAGGCAACAGGAGGAAATATTATGGAGGCAAAAATCATGAATCCATTGGCTTCAAGAAGGTGAGAAGAACACAGTTTTTTCATGAATTGATGATCAAACACTGACATCATAAAAAAAAACTTTTCGCTCAAAGGTGAAGCGGGGTGAAAACTCACATATAACAAAGACATGGAGCAAGAATTGGTTAGATATTATGGACCACTTTTAGTTGAACCAAATCATAGCCAATGGAGACCAACTGAGAAGATAAAAAAAAACATCCCAACACCAATTCAACCAGATCATAATGTTGTCTTAATGTCAGAAGTGTCTTATGCCGAAGTCAAAGAGGTAGTGGCATCCATGCCAAAAAGCAAAGCGTTGGATCTGAACAGGTTCACCACAAATTTTTTTTCCTGACTTGTTAGCACTTTCTTGGCAAAGAAATGTATGACCTGGTGGAGGAATATCGCAACACATGCTCTTTATTTCCTAACTTGAATGCCACACTATTAACATTAGCACCCAAGTCTGACAAGTGTTGAGAATTTGTAGCTCATGAAGTCTTCTTCTATGGCTTGATGTTTATCATGGGGGGAACATTAAATTGTCTCTAGGAAGTGAACATTTTAATATAAAGTGATTTAATATTATAAAAGCGAGTTTTTGTATGTTATATTATAAAAGTGCCTTTTTGTAATTAATGACTTAAAAGTGCATTTAAAGTGAAAGTTAAATAAAGTGTATTAAATCTAACATTAAATGATATCCTTAGATCTAATCTAATATAAGACACTGAAAAGGTGGTTAAAGAAGTAAGGGTTAGGTCACTAAGGCAAAGAAGTATAAAAAGGACTTTTTGAGAGAAAGACATCAGTGTAAGAGATTCACATGAGGAAAGAGAGAGAGCATTCATGATTTCATTCAATGAAGAGAGAGAAGAGTTGAGAGGAAGATAAGATTAGAAAAGAAGGTTACAAACTTCAATAAGGTAAGCACGCGTCCTAATGCAAAACCATACAACTGGAGGTCATCTAATAAGAAGTCGTACATTGGCATTCAAGCATGTTTTCTCAGAAAATTTGTACAACCTTAATTGTTTTACTAGGCTATAATTTTTAGGCACAAAAATTGAGGATTTCATGCAAAGAAAAAATAGAGGGCCTTACAACATTAATTATTGTAGCAAAGTACGTGATTTTCTTAGTTGAAATAAAGTGGAAACAAAAACTAGGGAGTCTAGGAGGCACAAATTTCAAGGGAAAGTTTTATGGATAATGAGATAAGTTTGATTGTATTTTTATACCATTGTAATTTACTATATGCTCAAGTAGAAATAAATATCTATTTCTTAGATTTTTCCCATGTGGGGGTTTTCCCCTAAAATTTATGTCCATTTTCTATGGAGTTAGATTTATGATTTCCAGTTCATCAGTTAGTAAGAAATTCATTGTGTTTACCATTCTAAGTTCAATTAGTGAGCAACGTTTAATTAATGAGAAAATAGAATCATTAAGCTATACACAACTTAGTGAAAAAACAAATTAAGGTTGGATCTATAAAATTTGCATAGTATCAAAGCTAGTCTGAAAGAGGGAAAAATAAGTAAACATAAATACACAAGGTAGTGGGGTGTTACTTGAGCAGAAGGGGAACAATTTTTTATTGAGTTAGTTGTCAAATAAGTAAAGTCATGGCTTCAGGTTTGAGGGTAGAAGACAAGTTAGAAGGAATTGAGAACTTTAGTGCATGAAGGGAGATAATAGTCTCTATGTTTGATGAAAATGAGGCGTGGGAAATAGTCAAGAAGCTAGTTACCATACCTATGGATGCTACAATACTAGTAGATTTCAAGAAAAAGAATACCAAGTAAAAAAGATTGATTCTTGGTGGCATTGAGGATCATTTCATTCGTCATGTGAGAGGAAAAAAGTACACTTTCGAGATGTGGGAGCATTAACTAACATATACTGGAGCTCAAATAAAAATAGGAAAATGGTTTGAAGAGAGAAGTTGAAAGCAATAAAATGGCCAAGACTGATAATGTTATTTCATACCTTATCAAAATCACTCAAGTGAGGGATGAGTTAGCTACCATAGGTGATACTATCCCATCTATAGAGTTGGTCACGACTGCCTTAAGTGGTCTTCCTAAGAGTTGGGAAGTTTTTGTTGAGGGGATCATTGCATGGGAGAATCTTCCCTCATGGGAAAGATTGTGGGATGATTGTATACAAAATGAAATTAGAAGGAACAACAGTGAGATAGCTCATTAGGATAAGGATGAAAAAGAGAATTTTGCTCTTATAGGAAAGAGTGAAGGCAAGAAGAAGAAGGGGAGTGGGGGATCCACTTCTAAAGAGAAGGAAATTAGCAAGTTCCATTGTTTTGCATGTAACCAATATGGTTACTGTGCAGGATAATGTAATGGATCTAACCTGCAAATATATTAAACTTGCAAATATGCCAGAATAATAACACAATAGATGGTAGAACTGAAATATTTTATTAATATCTGCAAAACACCTTGAGGTAGGGAAACACCATACAATCACTCCTTAAGGAAGAAGAATACTCCACAAGCCATGGAAATCTCTAATCTGTAAAAGCGAGTAATTTAATATATGAAATAAATTGCAATGAAAGAAATTTATACTATATGAAAGGAAATAAAGTGACATGAAATGAAATGCTAATCTAGAAAATCATACACATCTAATCTATGAAAGCATGTCAACTTAATCTATTAAATCATGGAAATCTCTAATATGTAAAAGTGAGTAATTTAATCTATGAAAGCTTGTCAATACAATAATACTTGACGTGTCTCAATGGAGAGTTTCTAGCCTTTATATAAGCTTCATACATACAATACCACGAGTAATAATACCATGGGTTTCTCAATACCATACATCCAATACCATGGGCTTATCACATTATTTTCGAAGTATTAGTGGCCCCTTACATAATGTGGGTTAACCACTTTATTTTTTAATTATGACCCATTTATTTATCATCCTTACATCACATTATTCCTTTGGGTACCTCCTTATATACTCCATACTATCCCCCCCTAAGTATACTACATTCCACCCCCCTTAACCATATTTCATTCCTGAAACATGAGAAGAACACAAATAATAAGAGCTACTCAAAAGAGTAGTCCAAACGTACCATGCACATGCATCTAGCCATCCAAGAGAAAAGTGAATAGTCAATCTAGTCAATGCCTTGTTCACTTGAGATAGAAGTTGGTTCTTGTGGTTCTTTTATGTTGATACGTTGTGGGTGGAACATCACACCTCTCTTTGTGTCTTCCAACGATTGGTGTCCTTGTTGCTAATTATTTTCCACCTTGTTGTTTTTTGTCTTATTGGGTGGTGTGGGTGGTGATATGTTGAAGCTTTAACTGATGGTGTATTTTTCTTCAATTACCCACTTGATGGAGCCTGAGTGGTATCAGGTTCCTTTCATGGTACCTGCTTTTTTTCTTGTCTTCCATTATTACTTCCACCACGAACTCCTCATCTGATGTGTCAATACCTGTAGAGTTTTCTGTTTGGGCCTCCTTCGAGTCTAATTGTTAACTGATGGAAATATCCTCCAATGTAATTTTCTTCTTTTTATACCAAAGCTTCATGGATTCTTTTGCACATTAATATTGACAATACCAACGGATTCCATCCACTGGAATACAAAGAAAAAAAATCACATTATCCATATCTGAAGTGTAAAAAACGGATGCAACACCACTTATCCATAGAAATCTTTAAATATTTATAAGTTTTAACATCCTCATTATCAACTTGTGTGTTTTCAATATGTTTTGTTGGAAAATGTAATTTTTTTGCCAAATTAACATTAATAAAACTATGCTTGCAACTAGTATTGATAGACACAATGATCTTCTCTTTCTGAGTACAACCATGAACCTGTAATATGGAGATATTCATAGAAAATTACCTCTCTTTTTTTTATTTTCCTTCTTTCTAGTATGAGACCATTTGTCCAAAAGTATTTTTTCAAGTTCCTCACGAGGAAGTTGCCTCACTGAACTATCAAGTGAAAACTAACATTTAATAGCCTCAACTTTCATATCTATCCCTAGGAAGGATGTCCAAAAATGTTGGGATCGAGACTTGTGATATTGTATAAATTTTTCAATAGTGGGACCATCATATTTTCTTGTAAAAATAATATTGTTATAACCCATAAAATTAGAGTGAGGGTTTTGAAGAAAAATCACTTACTCTGGGTGAAAAAATAAAGTGGTTGAAACTCGGTCAATATGGCTCATAATCCTTATTGTGGCATGTTTTGTGAAATGGAATAGCCATTTTGCATCTTCCCATGTGATTGGAATCATGATATGGGCACTCTGGGAACTCAAATCCGTGTTGCAATTGTCCAGTCGTCACAAAAAATTTTGAAAAAGAGTTGAGTTTAAATCAGCGAGATCTCTATCATTCGAATTCTAATTTGGAAGAATTTTTTTCGAAATGGGGTATCTTTTCACAAATAATTCATATCTACAATTTGTTTTTGAAATTTTTGCACCAAAATTTCCATATTTTATCTGCAAATGCATCGCCCTCTATTTTTCCCCAAAAATTTATGCCAAAAAACAAAACTCCCCACTTTGCCCAAGAAAGAGCTCTACTACTGCTTGTAATAGATCTGACCTACAAACTCGTCGCCCTTGATTTTGTGATAGAAAAAAATTCTGAAAAGAGGTGATTTTAAATCAGCGATATCTTCTTCGTCCAGGGTTTGATTCGGACGGTTTTTTTTTTTGAATTTGGGTGATGTTTCTCAAGGAATTCAAATATGGGATTATTTTTTGAATATTCTGCACCAATATGTTTATATCTGATCTGCAAACTCGTCACCCATATTTTCCCCAAAAACTCCTACAAAAAAGGAAAAAAAAAATATCCCCACTTTGCCCAAGAAATAGATCTGATACCACTTGTAATAGATTTGCCTTACAAATATAATAAATTCTTTAATAAAATAAATCCAAGATCTAATACACAAATAAGATAGAAATGATTATCTTTATTAATCAAAACCCTTGAGGTAGGGCAACACCATGCAATCACTCCTTAAGGAAGGAGAATACTCCACAAGCCATATGCTTGTCAATACAACAATACTTGACATGTCTCAATGGAGAGTTTCTAGCCTCTATATAGGCTTCATACATACAATACCATGGGTAATAATACCATGGGTCTCTCATTACCATACCTCCAATACCATGGGCTTATACATTATTTTCTAACTACTAGTGGTCCCTTGCATAATGTGGGTTAACCACTTTATTCATTTATTATGGATCATTTATTTATCATCCTTACATCACATTATTCCTTTGGGTACCTCCATTTGTACCCCATATTATCCCCCTAGGTATACTACATTCTCCTTCCTTAAGGAGTGATTGTATGGTGTTGCCCTACCTTAAGGGTTTTGATTAATAAAGAGAATAATTTCTGTCTTATATGTGTATTGGCTCTTGGATTCATTTTATCAAAAAAATTGTTATATTTGTAGGTCAGATCTATTATAGGCAATGCCCAAAGAAGAAGAGAGGGAAGGAGGAGGAAGCAAGTCCAGTGGCAGCTTCAATTTTAGTGAATGACTTCACATAAAAGTTTTGAGGAGGAATTCTCACTTGTCTCCCTTTATTCAAGCAGGGGCAGTACCGAGTATCAGGATGCAAGGACATGGACAGTTTACAGTTGGTCATCTTGACACATGACAAGAGTATGGGGTGTATTCCTTAATATTCCTAAGACAAATCCAAGTCACTATATAGAGAGTGGAGTGGAGACAATTCATGTAGTGAGGAGAATTGGATGAATTAGGTTCCAACTTGAGTTTGGTTAACTGTTGGAAGTGGATGAGTTGTTATTTGTTCTAGAGTGAAAGAAGAACTTGTTGTTGATATCACTCTAGAAGATGATGGATATGCAACATTGTTCAAGAAAGGGCATGTATTTATCTATCTTGTGGAAGTGCATCTGATCGAGGTTATATTACTTGGTGATTGGAGAGAAAGGGTGTATGTAGTGTGGGTATATCCTATGTATGGAGGATTTGGTTGTATATCAGGTCCTAAAATAGTTCCATAGATAGAGGGAGTGTAGGATGCTTAGGAAAATGAGAGAGAGGTTCATGCCAATACCAATGGGAGTGTCCACTAGTACGAGATGACAATGTTGTATGGTGTTGAGGAGAGCATTAGAGGCTGGCACAGGTCTCCATTTCAAGGACCAGGACAGGTAGTAGGACCAACTCTAGAGTTAGAGGGAGTTTCTATGACAAACAATGTGGCAGGTTTGCAAAGTGATCCTGGTGGGGGACATGTCAGAAGTACCTCCCTTGCTAAGAGGGAGGGTTGAGAAATTGTTGCTCAAGAGGTATTCTTCCATGTTTTGATGTCTATCATGGGGGGGACATTAAAATTGTCTCTCTAGGAAGTGAATTTTTTTTACATAAAGAGATTTTATGTTATAAAAGTGAATTTTTGAACTTCATATTATAAAAAGTGAAATTTTGGAATTAGTGACTTAAAAGTGCATTTAAATAGAAATATAAAGTGTATTTAATTTATTTAAGTCTTTACTATTCTGAGTTCAATTAATGAGCACCATTTAATTAATGAGTAGCAAGAATCATTCAACTATGTATAACTTAGGGAAACAAAAAATAAAGGTTGGGTCTATAAAATTTACAATAAGGCCTAGGATCCTGGTAGCCTCATACCAATATCCTTTTGTAATGTGATATATATGATTATTTTGAAAGTCATTGAAAATCATCTAAAGTTGTTCCTGCAAAGTCTAATTTTAATGGAGCAGATTGGTTATGTAGAGGGCTAACAAATCTTGGATGAAATAGTAGTATCCCATGGGATCCTTTATTTGATGAAAAAAATCAAAAAGGATAGAATGTTGATTAAGTTTGACTTGTCTAAGGCCTTCGATAGAGTCAGTTGGTCTTACCTCTTCACTATTCTCACAAACTTTGGCTTTTCAAGTAGTTTGATTAAATAGGTAGAAGCTTTGTGTGAAACCCTGATCCAGGTGGATATTGGTGGCCACCCGCCTATTCCACCTGGACCCCCTAGTCAGTTTCATCTGTTTACTTAATTGTAGCATTGTTTACTATTTTTGGCAGTTTTCGGGTCCTAAACTTTTAGAGCCGTTTGAGGCCCTAAACGACAATTTTTGGCAAAATTTCTTTGGTGATTATTATGGAAATCACATCAGAAATTGTAGTCCTCATAGAGATCTTTCCAATGAGGTATCATACACGTCAAATGGAGATAATATGACCAAGTTACGACCCTAGAAAGTTTGATGCCCAACTAACCCCAACGGGGCCCATAAACTCTTCGTGTTATATCTCCTCGGGTTCGGGTTTTGGTTGTTTAGGGTTTTCCCTTATTTTTCAATAATAAAAAGGAACTTGAGCCTAATTGTAACTCAGTTTAGAGGCATGTAGTTGCCACATCTCTTCTCAGAGATAAGCTACCATCGCCCGAGCTATCTTATTTCCATTCGGTTTGTAAGCATAGTTCAGTATTTTTCTATTAATGAAATGAAGTGTTTTTCTGCTACATCTATATGTTTATGATTATATATGTAATTTTTTGCATTCTTGTTTAAGTTTAGATCAGTGTTCTTGTCTTCTCTTGCTCTTTTTTTCTTTGCATGTCCCCATCAAGGTCAGGGTATAAGGAGTTAGGGCTCGATCCGGTTGAACCATTGTAGGATCAGTCTCGTAAAACCAGACGACCTCCCATAGTGGAAGAAAATAAAGATGAGGGGGCAAGAGACCCTTTCAAAATGTTTCTCGAGGAAGCCCTCGAGCGACACAGGGACACAATGATGGATAACTTTGCCCAGATCCTTCAATGACTACCCATAGGTGATGCATCTTCATCCAAAAGCCAATCTAGAGGCGGCACTCCTTTTAAGGTACAAGTTAACTTCGATATTCCCATATTCAAAGGCCTAATAGATGCAGATGTCATAAATAAATGGTTAAATGTATTGGAAGGATATTTTTCAGTTCGTGACTTTTCCTATCGAGAAAACATTACGATTGCACTTCTCAAAGCCACCCCACACATCAAGGACTGGTAAGAATGTGAACAAAAGGACAAGAGTGAACCCTCATTGTTTTCAGCTACATCCACTTGAAATTCTTTTTGAGACGCCATCACGAAACAGTATTACCCTGTCGGGAGCTATGAAGATAAATACATAAAGTGGACCATGCTACAACAGGGAAGGGACCAAGATGTGTTGGAGTTCAAAATACTTTCCATACCCTTCGCACGATGCTGGGTATCAAGGATATTGAGAGGCATTTGGTGTTGAAGTATCGCGGTTGTCTACACAAGTACATCCAGGAAAATATGGAGTTCTTGGACATTTCCTCACTCGGCACAACTTATTTGTACACTGTAAAGATTGAGAAGAAGTTTAAACATAAGAAGAAAGACTTTGGATCTGTGAATTAAAGCAAGGAAAAGGTGCCCCCAAACCATAGAACAAGGGACCAAGCCAAGGTAGGGCTACCCAAGACAACCCGATGAAGCCGCAAACAAAGAACAACACCATGAAGATGAAGGACACAGGAAAATGGTGTGAGTTCCATAAGAGTTCCACTCACAATACAAGTGAGTGTTGGGCCAAGCAGTCACTGGTGACCAAGATGAAGGCTTCCGAATCAGACGCAAGTTCTGACTCTGAATCAAAACCTAATAAGGGGACTAACAAAGGGAAGATCCAGAAAATTGAGCCTGGAGATTCAGAGGAGGGGGAATGCCTCTTCCACTCACAAATTTGGGTGAAGGGTTCTCCACTGCAGTTCATTCTCGATAGCGGGAGACAAAAGAACCTCATTTTAGCAGAAGTCATGAAGCGGTTGGGCCCAAATACTATAGCACATCCATAACTATACACCATCAGGTGGCTTCACCAATGACGAGATCTTCACATCAGCCAGCAATGTTGCCTTCCCTACAACATCAAACCCTTCACAGATGAGGTATTATGTGACGTTTCTCCTCTTGAAGTTTTTAATGTATTGTTAGGACAACCATACTTGTGGAAGCGACATAATGTATATGATTCTAGACTTCACTCTGTGATTATTACTTTGGATAATAAGTTGTACAGGATACCAAAAGTAGCCCCGCCTACCGCCATCTCTTTGATCACTACAAAGAAATGCAGTAAGATCATTTCCCAGACCAGGAAATTCATTTTCATTATGATTCACCCCTAAGGCAAGAAGAAGGTTGTGGCCACGGCTTCCAGGCAGGGCTCCTCTACACAGCAACAATAAATGGACAAGGTCATGGAGGAGTACAGGGAAATTTTTGTCTCACCCACAGGGGTCCCTCTACACTGTCAGGTCAACCACTCCATTGATCTGACCTTGAGCTCATCGTTGCCTAATGGACCAATCTATCGACACTCTGTTCTGGAGAATGGTGAGATCAAGAGGAAGATTCAGGAAGCGCATCAGGCCAAGCTCATCACCTTATGGGAGCTCGATTGTATTGGTATAGGAGAAGGATGGGACCTAGAGGCTCTGTATTGACTATCAGGTGCTGAACAAGATCATTGTCCAGAATAGGTACCCAATCCCACGGATTGATGACCTTCTGGACCAGCACAAGGGGGCCAAATATTTTAGTAAGCTTGACTTGAAGTTAGGTTATCACCAAGTGCCTATCGAACCCTCTGATGTGTGGAAGACTGCCTTCAAATCCAAGGAAGGCCTTTTCGAATGGTTAGTCATGCCATTTGGATTGACGAATGCCCCTGCAACCTTCACGAGACTGATGGATGACATCTAGAGGCCCTTCACCAATGCATTCGTGGCGGTGTATTTAGATGACATATTGATCTTCATCTAGAGTTGGGAAGAGCACCTCCACCATATTCGACAGGTCCTTCAAACCCTTCGACAACAGAAGTTGTGTGCTAACTTGGAGAAATACACCTTTGGCCTCACCCAGGTTCAATATTTGGGGTACATCATTGATGAGCAGGGTGAACATGTGGACCCATCCAAGATAAAAGTCCTTAGGGATTGGCCAGCCCCAACCACTCTAACAGAGTTCCGTAGCTTTTTGGGTCTTGCCAATTTCTATCGTAGGTTCGTGTTGGGGTTCTCTCATATCACTTGGCCTTTAAGTTAAGTCACCAAGGGCGGAGCGAAATAAAAGCTCTTTTGGTTGGAAACCCAACAATGAGCGTTCTCCGAGTTGAAGAATCACCTTTGTTCTAAATCAGTGCCCACATTACCAAACCTGCAACAACCATTTGAGATTGAGACAGATGCCTCTAACTATGCTATTGGTGAAGTTATTACTCAACATGGGCATCCAATGGCTTACCAAAGTGAGACACTTTCAGACACAGTCCGAAAGTACCCCACTTACGAAAATGAAATGTATCCCATTGTGTAGGCATGACGTTAATGGAAACATTACATTCTGGGGAAGGAAACGGTCATCCACACAAACCACGGGCCTCTACAGTTCATACAGACACAAGGGAAGTTGCAAAATGATCACCATCATAAATGGTCCACCTATATGCAACAGTTTAATTTGAACATTAAGTATAAGAAGGGCATCACTAATAATTTCGATGATTGTCTCATCGAACAACCAGTCATGATGCTAATCCCTGTGCTCGACTCCTGTGGGCATGAGACATCGGGGTGGCCGCATCTTTATAAAAGTGATCCAAAATTCGGTAGCATATACTAGACACTCATCGAAAGGAAGAAAGCTCCAAATTTTTCTGGCAATGCTATGACTGAATTTGCACTTAAAAGAGGTTTTAAGCTTAAATATTCTGCCAATCATTACCCACAAGGGAATGAGTTGGCCAAGTCAATGAATAAAAACCTAATCAGAATCATTAAGCGAACCATTGATCAAAATCATAAAAATTGGCACAAATCTTTGATATATGCTCTGTGGGCAGACCAAATAATGCAAAAAGCTTTCATTGGCACTTCTCCCTTTAATTTAGTTTATGGGAAAGAAGTAGTTCTCCCAACTCATCTAGAAATTCCTTCTTTGGCCTTAGTTCAATTTATGGACAAAACACCAACTTCATCTTTACAACTAAGACAGTTGCAAATCCTTAAGCTAGAAGAGCAACGAGAATAGTCTAAAATGACACACACTCATCATCAAGCATTAGTGAAGGCTTCCTTTGATTCAAGCATGGTATCTAGGAAGGATTTTCAAATTGGAGATTTAGTTTTGAAATGGGATAAGACTCATGAGGAAAAAGGCAAACATTCCAAATTCCAACGAATGTGGCTTAGCCCATTCCAAATTGTTGAAATCATAGGTCCATTCACTTTCATGTTGCAATATTTAGAAGGGAAAAGAGAATCTTTACCTGTTAATGGGCAAATTCTCAAAAAATACTTTCCATAGAAGATGACCTCTTCTATTTTTGTAAATTTGTATTTATAGCTTTATTTTGATAATAAAATAGGTTGCAAATGGTTAACTTTGGGAATTTACGAAAAATATTAGTATTTCTTTTAGATTTTGTTTTTTCGGTTGTATAAATAGAAATGATGTGGAAAATCGATCATTATTATTCAAACATATAGTCAAATGTTATAAGCCTGAAAGTGTTACTAGTTTCACCCTTACGAATTTTGATGAAAAACAACCTTTAGCGAGAATTTTTTTTATATCAGTCAATGAAAAGAATCAATAACAAAACAAAGGTTCTTTGTAGAAAAGTTGTTTTCAAAAACTCTATAATTGTCGTCCAGAGCTATTCTTAAGGAACCAATGACTTCCTCCCCACTTAGGGAATTACAAATTTCAAAGAATAATCCAATGATACACTATAAGCTCAAAGAATAAGAGGTCTCATCACGAGCCAACTAATCATGATCATAGATATTATGACTTGCTGGCATTGCCAAAACTGCATACCACAACAGGGCAATGGCACAAGATTGTTGCAGTCAAACGACAAGGGGTCTCATCACGAGCCAGCTTGTTCAGCAAAGTTATAAATCAAGTGAATGGCACTGTCATAATTTGGCTAACAAACCAAGACATTGTTCTTTAAGAATTAAAAGAAAACAAAAAACAACAAGTGTGGATATGGATTTATCTTTGAAAATTGTATATTTATCCAAGTAGGATACGGGATCATTGCTAGGTAACAGGTAGCCTTGTTGAGGCTATGAACGCCTACTGGCAGCAAAGGCTCTACCTACAACAAATGAGCATACTTAAAACTGATCTACAGAGAAGTCTTTGTTTTTATCTTTATAAACTAAGTAGTGGCTGATGTAAATACAATGACTAGCTTTGGGAAGTAAATAATCAAAGTCAACACAGGGGAAACAAACTACCATTGACAACTAAAAGCATGATACACTTTATATTTCTATAATAAAGTTTGATTTTATAAGAAGAGTTTCGGCGAAAATCACATGAAGAAAACCTTTGTCGATGTGTTTCGAACCAACCAGTGTGGTTCATCGTCAAAAATGTTTTTCTAGAAAACATTTCTATTTTGGAAGTTTATAAAATTCAAAGGATAATCAGAGATAACTGGTTCTTCCTAGTGAATCGCCAATTGTTATGGCCAGCAACAACCCCCCTTTTTATTTAGTTTCAATAATGAAGCTAAATAAATGGGGACCGTTCTAAAAAATAAAAAAACTAACACTCATGTTTCCCTTTGAATAAAACATGCTATCATAAACTTAGGAAAATACCCGCAAAACCTAAAAACTAAGTTTTATGATAAATTCCGAATAAAATCA
This sequence comes from Pinus taeda, assembly GCA_000404065.3. Classification (NCBI taxonomy): domain Eukaryota; kingdom Viridiplantae; phylum Streptophyta; class Pinopsida; order Pinales; family Pinaceae; genus Pinus; species Pinus taeda. The sequence continues at coordinate 53,530 of APFE030670497.1, read as the reverse complement.
TTCTCTTGACAATAAAACATCACATCGCAAAGGATAATGGGGAATATCGTATAAACAAGCTTTCAAAATTGCGAAAATGCGACACGAGATCGCACGCCTTAAAGATTCGTCGCACATCGCAGCTTTCATACGCCGCAAGTATCACCTAAGGTAAAATATCCCGATCCAATGATATGCGATAAGGCATCTCGCAAATTGCATCTCACAGATACATAAGGTAATGAATGATTGTTGACAAAACGGATCAGCGATATTGCAATCTGTGATATTGTGAAGCAAATCACAAAATCTCTTTATCGCAGATCTGCAGGGCTCATCATTCAATAAAGTTTTCTCGTAATCCGATACCAAGTTATGGGCATTGATGTCAATTTAGTGGTTAGTTGGTGGTCATTTATGAGATAAGATTTGAATCTGATCAAAAGGTTATTTCACGTAGGGTGGTATATTTTATATGATTTCAGCATTAAGAGCTTTCCCATCACCTTATCTCTTATCATTATTCTTTCCTCACTTGTAAATTTGCTGGAGCGGCAAGCAGAGTAATATACGCAGCAGTGTGTAGAACATAATAGGAAAGAAGGGAAAATCTCCAGTTGCAAAGAACAAAGAGATGACGCCCTTATACACAGACACCAACTATAACAAAGATGTCGACGTAACTACTTGGGAAGGCATGTACAGTCTTCTTGAAGAAGAAAAGTCGAGAGTTATGGAGGTTCAAGCAACAGCAGACTCACATGGGTCGTCTGAGGCATCAATCACTAAAATTGCATTTTTTTTCTTGCACCGAATAGCGGCAAGATCGAAGATTCTTCCATACACAGACATGGTTAAGTGGGTATTGGATAGTGCTGATATAATAGATAGACAATTTAAGGCTCAAGGCCAAGACCTCATTGGGTCATTCACTGCACAAGATTTAAGGCTTATGTATCATCTACCAGAGCCACAGGAAACCTACAACAAGCAGTTCGTGGAGAATTTTACCAAAGAAAACAAAGATTTGGCGAAGTGTACCAAGAATTGGTGGGCGAGGGAAGAACCATTAAAAAAGGACAAACACAGTATGTACAGTACTAGTTCCCTCTCCTCCCCATATTGCTTTGCTGCTGCTATGCTATGTAGACTATATGGAAAGCCCAACGTCAACAAGTTTTCATCTGAGTGGCTACCCCTATTAGATGTAGCCACTAATGCCACTATTATGGATTGGGCTCAGATATTGTCTGATAATTTAGCTTTGGCTATTTGGAACTACCAGTCCAAAAGAACTACCACTCAAAGGATGTATCCTCCTTTCTATTTAGCTACTTATGTTATGGACGCAATCTGTTATATTTCTAAATTTCCTTTAATGAGATGGAAGTGGACTATCCAGAATCCCTTGCCCATTCATATTTATCATAAGGAATTATGGGATTCCAAGTTTATTCCGTATTTTTACAGAATCTACCATGGAATTATGTTGCCTCTGTACAGAATGTTGTATAATAGGGATGCCCCAAGATTTTCCCCTGAAGCAGAAGTTGATATTCTCCTTGTCACAAGATGGTTTGGGGAAGAGCTTTTCACCTATGTCAGAGTATTTGGAAGCATTGCTTCCCCTCATGTCCTACCCTTATATGTTCTTGATAAGCTATTGGCTCGAAAAATTGCCTGCCAGACCTGCAGGGTGGGAGGAATGAGCAAAGAGTTGAAAGATAAGAAGAAGGTCATTTGGCCATAATTTCCTGTGGCCTATGGGGCCTTTTCATTGTTTGATTTAGGTCACTAATTCAAAGAAGTAAACAATATGTTGTGTCTATGATAGTTCAAGTTTCCAGGAAGAAAAATTGACCCTTTTGATGTGATTAAGAATTTCACTACTAGTGTCAAGATAAAAGTATTTTCCAAAGAAGATGATCTTTATGATGATGCCTTTTAATAGAAAAGCACACTAAAAGAGGTTTTGCACATGGCTCAAATTTAATTTCCCCCAGTAGAATTCCAAGAATTGAAGTTGTACAAATAAAGGAGACTAGCTAACATCCCTTTGGATAAGCTACGCTTGGAACCAATAAGGGAGCCTACTCCCAGTATCAGTTTAAGTGGAAGCTTAGGTACAGACAAATCCAAGTCTAAGTCTAGAAAAGAATCACCAGAACACTCTAAATGTTCTGAGAGTGACCAAAATAAAAGTGAAGGGTCAGTAAGAGATACTGCCCAGTCTAAAGAGCGCCCAGAGCAATTGGTCTTGACTACACCACAGGTAAAAGTTCCCCCTCCCATCATCCAGCCACCAAAGCCAGTGAGAATTGAGTTGGATAAGGAGTGGGAAACATTCAATGAATTGATTAATACTGAGGAGCTGAACTCAAAAAAAACTGAGACTACAGTGCAGACAGTGACAGATATGATCATGGAAATAGTCAGCAATGCTCCAGAGGTAGAGCATATTCCCATTACCCCATCATCTGAACTCATGCTCAAGATAGAGGTGATTCCTCCTCTAGATGTATTCTATAGCCCGCAACATAAGGCAGTTGTAAGAAAGCAAAGAAAGAAGAGAAAACTTGACAATGTGTTCTCACCTGAGGCAGAGCAGCTAGACGTCCTTTGGCGAGACCCTACCACTGACCCTACTGAAAATCTGACTAAGTTATCTCAAATCGCAGGAGCCTATGCTTTTGCTACAATTGATAAAGCATCCGAGGTACAATAATTACTTAAAGATAGAGAGGAACATATTCAAGTTTTGCAGCAATAGCTACAGCAAGCCAGTGGTAACTGAGAATCAGAGAAGAGGTTGGAAAAGTTACAGCAAGATTTTCAACAAATGCAGCTGGGATACCAAAACAAATTGGCCGAAAAAGAAAATCAGTTGCAAGCTACGCTAGAAATGCATAGAGATGATCCCAAGCTTACAGAGTTTGTCTCAGAAGCGTTTGCCTTAAATGACCAACTCTTGCAACAACAAGAGGCATTATGCCAAAGAATATTGCAATGGAGTTCCCATTGCGAGATGAGCGACAAAATTACCAATCAATTTGTGGACTTGCGAGATGATTATGATTTAATTGACAAGCGAATTTCTGATTATTTGGCTTGGCATGAATCGGAAGAAGGAAAGAAAGCAAGTGCACTCAAAATCAATGAAGCCCACAAAGAAATGCTTTTCAATAAGTGGGACGCACAGATTAGGAAGGCGGAACAAGCAGAAAAAGAAGTAGCTATAGAAAAAAAATAACATCATTGACTATGTCAATGAAAACCTGCACAGAGCAAACCTCATATCAGAGACCACTCCTGGATTTCTCCCAAAGGCACAGCAACTGCAGACAAGCTAGAGACAAAAGGCTATGGAAAGGGCAGATTCCATCAAGAAGTTAACCAATTTGAATTGGGAAACTTACGGGCAATACTTTGTTAAACCGCATAGTCAATGCATGAATTTCAAATGCCTTACGAACTCTCCCAAGAAGATAGTGCCAAAACTTGTCGATTCTGTTTTCACAGGGCAGCTAAAATCGAAGGTCGGCCAACCGACGCTCCTCTAGCCGATGCTGAATGTTTGCGACCACAGAGAACAGATACATAGATAGTTATTTCCAGATTTAGTTTTAGTTTTAGTTTTGATTTATTTTTGCCTTAGAAGAGGACGGTCATTTAAAACTCCTCCTATATTTTTGTAATAAACTATTTTTAGTATTTAGGAAGTAGTATTTTAAGCCCTCTCATGCATTTAGAGAAGGGTCATGAAATTTGTCAAAAACGTTTCCTCAAAACATGCACTTTTGCACCCTCAGAGGAGGTTTTGATGAATGAATGGAACGAGATTTATTGATATCTGTGTTTAATATTTGCTATTGAAATGAACTTTTGTACTCTTAGTAGATGTTGAATTAGGAAGAGATAAATCTATATTGCTGAAGCTCATGAGTAGAACTTGTTATCAATGGTAATTTTATCTTTTAATGATTTCTGCTTATGTGTCAAAGTAATATTTTATGCTCAATTATTTATATATGAAAGCTTGAATGTTTGAGTTATTATTTGGGACTTTTGTACAAGAATGCCTATTTTGTTTATGCTCAATGTATGAATGACTTATTATGCGATATGCTTCTCACAATTGTTTCGGCTAACTTTTTATACGAAACAATTCATTTTTATCGAATTCTTTTCTTGTAGCAATTGAATGATCTTTATTACCAATTGTTGTTCGAAATTATTTTAGATCGCATAAGTGAAAAGTTCAATCCCGGGTTAGTTTTAGACTTAAATATTTATGTTCATTAGAATACAATTGCATGTTTTAAATTAGACTTAGATTAAAATCATTTTACTTAGAAATCTTTAGAAAACAGAGATATCAATTCTTATCAACACACACACACAAATTGGGAAATTGGTCCCATTATCCCTAGTCGGACCCACCATCCCAAACGGAAAAGGAGTTGATTTCAAGGTCCGGACCGGGTGGGAATCCCCCTTGTTGTAGACCCGATTTTCGATCTTAGCATCCCAATGTTCCTTGTTTTGCACCCAGTGTTCAATGTAGATCGCCTTCGACCATACTTCCCACTATTGTTGGACACATCAGACATTGCAGAACAGCTCACACCAACAGAGCTCAACTCGAATTGCATGGAACATAACACAACTAATCAAATCATCGACACACAGATCAAGAACACTCGGAAACAGAGGATACAGCTATATCAAGTTGTCAAAGCAGGCCAACTTTGTCACCAGGGCAAGTGGTTCACCAGGGACCAGGTTCAGCAGAAATTTCCTCACCTCATGGAAACTATACACGCAATGGGGACCATTGCTTCCTAAGGGGATAGGAATGATCCAGGTGGATATTGGTGGCCACCCGATTATTCCACCTAGACCCCCTAGTCAGTTTCATCTGTTTCCTTAATTGTAGCATAGTTTACTATTTTTGGCAGTTTTTCGAGTCCTGAACTTTCGGAGCCATTTTGAGGCCCTAAACGACATTTTTTTGGCAAAATCCCTCTCGCAATTGCTATAGCAATTGCCTCGGAAATTGTAGTCCTCTGAGAGAGCTTTCCAATGGGGTATTATATGCGTTAAACAAAGATAATATGACCAAGTTATGACCTTGGGAAGTTGGTTGCCCAACTAACCCTAACAGGGCCCATAAACTCTTCGTGTTACATCTCCTCAGGTTAGGGTTTTGGTTGTTTAGGGTTTTCCCTTATTGTTCAATAATAAAAAGGCCCTTGAGCCTCATTGTAACTCAATTCAGAGGCATGTAGCCACGACATCTCTTCTCAGAGATAAGCTACCATCGCCCGAGCTATCTTATTTCCATTTTGTTTGTAAGCATAGTTCAGTGTTTTTCTATTAATGAAATGAAGTGTTTTTCTATTGCATCTCTTTGTTTATGATTATATTTGTAAGTTGTTGTGTTCCTATTTAAGTTATGATCAAACCCCTTTCTTCTTATTGATGCTTAATGGATCTCCTTCCTCAACGTTCAAGACTTCATGTGGAATTTGGTAGGGAAACCCTCTCTCGCCATTCTTGTTTATTCTTGTTGCAAGAGGGTTGGGATGTGTTAGAAAATGTAACTAGGTTTGATATTCATAATTGATATTGTACTTATGTAATTATACATTCTATGTAAAAGATCAAAAAAAAAAAAATCAAGCATGGGTTTCATGCTCAAATTATTTATTCATCTAGGTCAAGCATGTTCTTCATGCTTCTAGGGTTTATTAAGTCAAAAGAATATATGTTCAAGTCAGAATTATTGTCCTTGAATCAAGTCCCATTTTGATTTTGAAAAGAGAATGGAAAAAAAAAAAAAAAAAAAAAATTAAAAATGTAATTTTTATGTCTCCAAGACCAAGTCACCCCTCCCTCCTCAAGTTGGCCCTGGAAGGGATAATTCAACCTCCTCGATGTGTATAAATAGAGACAGTTTGACCTCATTCTTAGTATCACTCAAGCAAGTTCTATCTCCAAAAGAAGAAGTGTGAAATTCAAGAGAAGACGAAGTTGGAAGCAAGAGAGAGAAAAAAGAAAGGAAAATCAAGAGAGAGAAAGAAGAAAGGAAAATCAAGTTTTCTGCCCTATAATCTGCCCTAATTCTATCACACATGCAAAAATTCTAAAGTTGTCAAAAGGCCGAAGTTGCGGGTCTGCTGCAGGTCCGAAATTCTGTTGTTGAGGGTCAAAAATCTGAAGTTACAAGCTAGAATTTTGTAGTTAGAGTTGTTTTGGAAGGATTTAACCTGATTTAACGTTGACTTGCTGGAAGAGATTGGGAGGAGGGTTGACTTGGGTCTTTTCCATGGTCTTGGTCTTGTTGTTTGGGTCTTGTATTCTTCATTTGATCTGTTTTTGTAACAAGAATAATTTTCTAGGTTTTCCCCTTGAAGGGGTTTTGCACTGGCTTGGAGCCTACATCCTGTGTTCATTGCTTATTTGTGATCTTCATTATTTATGGTTTTGATAATTGTTTGATGAACATAACATAATAAATTAATAACATACCAACATAAATTCACAAGTAATTATCAAGTAAAGAGGAATCACCCTAAGTGTTTCCCCCCTTGATTTCTTGACATGGTATCAGAGCTAAGGTGAACAAGAAGGCAAATTTAAGATCACTCTTGTTGGCACAAGGAAAAGACTTTCATCAAAGATATCTTGAAGAACATCATTTTCAATAAGGTCACAAGGAAGGACATAAGAGAAGGATACAAGGAAGAGGACTCAAAAAGATTCATCTTGAAGGAAGGTTGATACTCCTCCATTGAAGGCTTTTTGTCTTGAAGAAAAATATTGACCTCTCTCTCTTGAACGGCTATCATTTTGAAGGTTATTTGGAATACATCTTTGTAAAGACAAGGAAGACAATATATCATTATACAAGGAGATAATAAGAATCCTTGGAACATCATCTACACTCTTTGGAGCAACTTGGAGACATTATTATTGAAGGCATCCTAGAAGTCATCACTCCAGAGAATCTTGGAAGTCTTTTGGAAGTATTTGGAACATCGATATATCTTCATCATGTTAGACAATATTATATCAATTAAGTACTACATGGCTCAATATTATATTCAAATGACTTCAGTTAGTAAGGAAGGAGAAATGAGCTTGATGGATGACCAAACTTTCAAGCTTGGAGGAAAAGAATACATTTGATACTTATAGAGAATGAAGTTATGGACCATGTTCAAGGCAAATTTGTAGAACCAGAAAAAGATAAGGCTCAATAATAGGTCAAGTACATGAAAGGAGAAGTGATGGCTCAAAGGATCCTTACTGAATCCATTAAGGATCATCTCATTTCTTTTGTTGTAGATTTGGGCACATCTAAAGCAATATATGACAAGTTGGTGAAATTATATTTTGTAAGCACTACAGGGTGGAATATATCTCTAAGGAATAAGCTTTATAAGACAAGGTTGTCAAAAGATGAAGACTTGACCTTGTACCTTTTGAAGTTCTCACAATTAAGGGGTCAATTACAAGGGCTTGGAGAAGTTGTGACTAATTCAAAACTAATAACTTGTATATTCAATGCATTACCTCTCGAATGGACTAGCTTTGTGACTAGCATCTACTCAAGAAAGGACACTCTGAACTTTCATGAGATATGGTCATTATGTGTGATAGAAGAAACAATAATAAAGGAAAAATATGACACCGCAAAAAATGAAAGATCCCAAGGCTTTTCTACTAAAGTAAAGAAGAAGAAAGGGAGGTTTGGAAAGTTTGAGCCTCATCAAAGGAACACCAATCAACCATGAAGAAATTTATACATGTCCAAATTGCAACTTTTTGGATGTAATGAATTTGGACATTTTAAAAGATATTGTCCCAAAGACTTGTAAAACATGAAGATAATAAGAGGAAGGAAAGAAGTGGAGTACCTATAGCTGAAGAAAATGAAGAACCCGAGAAGAAGTTGAATAATGAAGACACCAAGGATCTATATTATTGAAGGAATCTCCCAATATTAGGTCTATTTACAGTATGTTTTCCTTTTCATTAGTAGATGGAAGTTATATTAGCATGTACAATTACATTTATAGAAGCAGTTTGGTTTTTGGAGCATGGCATCATGGAAAGAAGCACATAGCATTGGAAGGATTAGAATCTACACTACCAGTTGCATCTCATTGGTAGCAGTCATCAAGAAAAGATAGAAGGACCATCCAAGAATCCACCATTCATGTAGTTACTCTTTGGATCTCACATCATCATAAAATTAGTCTACTAGATAGAAAGGATCACAAGGATTATGAAGGTTCTTAACTATGTGAAATAATATTTGCAACATGACAAAAAATATACTTCTACTAAAAACGTGGAAACTAGCATCAAATAAGCTCACATAAATGAAGATAGCCAAGTTGCAGCATGAAGATACAATTGAGTACTTCTCATCTTAGAGAAGGAATATCATCTTGAGGACCATTCTACACATCATCCTCAAGAAGAAATGAAGCTCGGAAAGAAAACTAGATGGAGATCATAAAGGAAGAGGTATGTATATTTAAGAGCTTCTCATTAAGAAGTAGAATTCATGCCTTCAGTAATATTGCAAGAATAGACTGTAACAAAAACATCCTTGATAGCACATGCATGGTATGTCTTGAGTAAGATTGGATAGAACTCTTTTGTTCAATTTCACAAAGAAGTGTGATGAATATGAAATATCTCTTTTATATGCATAGAAATCATGATAGATGAATGATAGTATGTTTTAGATAAGAAAGAACTCTTCCTTTGGAAGTCATGGGAAGAACTACATCTAATATGGTATTTTGAAGTAAGACGTTGATCTCCATCTGATTTGGTCTCGTAAAGATTGTAAGAAGAACAACTTTAGAGGAAGCTACATAAACTTTGTCAAATATGATTTTGAAGCTTTTTTACTAGTTCACTTCATAAACACATTGACTGATATTTGAAAGGTAGAAAGCATGAAGAAGGGTTCAATTATGAAGATAAACCACACGAAGGGATGTTGATCTCAGAGGGAGCTACTAGCATAACATGACATCTTGAAGGCTATCACAACTGGGTAACTATGATTTTGATAATTTGGTATTGATGATTCATTTGAGATGTTACTTAGCTACCTGGAAGGACATATGGATTGAAAAACAGTTGATATAATGTATCTACAATTGTTTGGTTTATGCTCAATTCTAATCACATGGATTGAGTGGACAACATTGATTCTTGACTTAATAGTATTGAAGATCGAAACATGCACAACATGAATGGTATAAAGGGTAGAAAGTCACAATATAGCATGTTATTCATGTTGGATCCAATAATATTCACTTTCTAATGGAAAAAGGGAGCAATGATTAAGTCTACATTGATTAGTTTGGGAAAATATTATTCATGATGAAGATAATGATTGACAGAAAGTGTTGTAGAAGGTTGATGGCATGAACCTTGTTATCAAAGAACATTGAGAAAGAGTTTGGCTCCACAACATCCAAGAAGGTCAAATATCATACATGATACGATGATGCAAGAAGAGGGGCCTTTGTAGCTACTATTGTGATCTCCACAGAAGAAAAAGTAGCCAATGAAAGAAATAATGAAGTATATGAGTATGATAAAGTCTCCTTGGTTGAGAGGGAGCAAGAAATATCATTTATATTTGATAAGGAGTAAGGACCTCCTTCTTAGTTGAGAGGGAGTGATGTTGGACATTTGTATTCTCTTCTTCGTGTGTCATGCACTAATCCAGTGCTAACAATCACGTGTCTAGTTAAGGCCTTGGAGGGAGAACGGGGATGAAGGATTAGATAAGCATTTGAGAATGGTACTCCTTGAGGATTGGGAATCTAAGATAGGAATTAATCTCATGGACCAACACTCTCTCAGGATCTAATAGGGTATATTAGATAAGAGTGGTCGAAGAGGACCAATATTCTTTAAGGATTGGGAATCCAAGATAAGAATAAGTCCTAGAAGGACATATTTTGTGAACATATGTATGGGGTATGTGCCTTGAGAGGCTGATTTTTCATAAATGTGTGTCTCCCATCATTGTTATCTAGTCTTGCGGAGAGTTAGAGCTTGTTAGTCAAAAGACCTTATTATGTTGACAATGTTGGTCATGATGGTGATGCTTAAAAGACGGCTTACCAATCTGACTCTTCTTATGATAACATTTCAGTTTGAGAGTATATCCATTTGCCTATTGTGTGATTATGAATACCTCCCTAGTTAAGAGAGAGTGTTAGAAAATATAACTAGGTTTAGTCTTCATAATTGATATTGTACCTATGTCAATATACATTTTATGTAAAACATCAAGAAGAAGAAAAACAAATATTATTTTCAAGCATGGGTTTGATGCTCAAATTATTTGGTCATATAGGTCAAGCATGTTCTTCATGCTTCTAGGGTTTATTGAGGCAAAATAATATTTGTCACGAGTCGAAATTATTGTCCTTGAGTCAAGGCCCATTTGGACTCTGAAGAGAGAATGGAAAAATAAATTTATTTGAGTCAAAATGTAATTTTTATGTCTTCAAGACCAAGTCGTCCCAAGAAGGGGTAATTCAACCTCTTGAATGTGTATAAATACAGACAATTTGATCTCATTTGCAGTATCACTCAAGAAATTTGGATGTCCAAAAGAAGAAGAGTGAAAATAAAGAGAAGGAGGAGTTGGAAGTAAGAGAGAGGAATAATAAAGGAAAAGTGAGTGCCCTAGAATCTTCCATACTTCTATCACAAGTGCAAAATTTTTGAAGTTGTTGCAGGGTCGAAGTTGTAGATCTACTACAAGTCTCAAATTTTTGTAATGCGTCCTCCAACATTTACCCACTTTTACAAGCTCTCTGTGGTAAACATGAGTTGAGTTTCATTATGATATGACCTCACCTTCCAGTTCTAGTTAAGGGAGTGGGGCCTAAAAACTAAACTCTTACTTACATCCCTTGGGGACTACAAACCACTCAGGAGCCTGAAAACCACCCTAGGTAATCATTCCCTAAGCTAGAATTCTTTTTCTCTAACTTAACTCCATAACCACACCTGTAGCCCTGCATGCATGTGGTTATGAGGCTCCATCCACATCCATCAGTTTGTCTCGATGCGATTATGGCTAAAAATCCCTAGTTCAATGCATGCAGTAGTGAGATCTATGCCACTTTTTCAGGCTAGCCTCCAAACCATTGCCCAAAAATGTCTGTAACTTTCTAGAATCATGATTAAGATGATAAAAAAGTTAACCATTCAATTCTTGAACAAGATCTTGGCCTAGACATGCCTAGTACATGATAGAAATTTCGTCAAATATATGATAAACATATAAACTACAGGTCATGAATGCATATCTGATCATAAACTTCTAAACTACATCTCAAAATACCAAGAATGCTCAATGCCCTCTCAAGCTAGCTGCAACCCATGCATTCATCAACCATTCAATAACTTATCAAATTGCGATCAAGAGCCATAACTAGTGCACATCATAAAACCATGCATATAACCAACATATAAACAGAATAGAAACCATGAAAAAATAGCCATAAAATCCACATAATAACCAGTACATGTTCTCATAATCACAATAAGGAAAATAACTTAAAATAACATATGCAAAATCCAACCAAGTCAGGGACTTCCACGTACTACCTATCCATAGATTGGGCTAAACCAAATCTTTGTTTTAGCCAATCACCCCCATGCCATATTCCAAGAATGAATGTGGGATCGCATGGGATAAACTAAGACATAATCAAATAGGGACTTTGAAGATTAAACCACCCTCAAGCTACTATGATCTCACCTAAACTAGTACCGATATCACAAAACCAAACCAAGCTTGGATGCCTCAAAATTCCTTCACTGTACCCTGAGGAATTTTCCTGTCTCCACCCACCTATCGAGGGTCTCCTAGAGAAAACAATATCCACACCCAACCCTTGGGATTTCCTGAGACCACCTCACCAGGATCCAAAATCTTCCAGTAATCTAAAGGTCAACGAAGAATGAATCTCATCACACCATGGTTATATAGGAAATGGAAAGGAAAGGTTGAAACCATTGTCAAACAAGGAAAAACCCATGACAATGATGGCAAGTGAACCAAATAATCAAATGCATGTACCATGCATTCACATCGTAGCAAGGAAATTACACGTGCAACTTATTACCTACAAAATATTCATGTTGAAGTTGTTGATCCAACTTTCTCCTTGTGCTCCCTTGTTTTCCTTTGCTTGCTTGCTTGCTCTCTCCTCTTGGATCTCTCTCTTTCTCTCTCCAATTGATCCAAAGATAAAAACTAACCAAAAACTATTATCCATTTCTCTAATGCCTTTTTATCATTGATGTCTCATTTTTCTTCAGTTTTCCTCTAATTACCCTTGCATGAAAATTTGTGTCTCTTCACCTTCCTTTTCTCTTATTTTCTTTTATTTCTCATAATTAAATACCAATTATTGCCTCTTTTCCTTTGCCAAATTCCATAGCCAGAATAAACCACAAGTGATGCCCACCATAATGTTTTCCCAACATTCAACTTGGAATACATGTCCCATGGCCTTGGTCTTATTCTTTTGCCTTTAATATCCTTTATTACATGAAACTTTAACCTGGGATTTATATAAACCCCTCCCTCTCAAGGGAACATCGTCTTCGGTAACTATGACCAGCAAACCATTGAAAACAAAACATACTGCCTATGGAGCTTCATAACATAGCTCGATGCAGTATTTACAATGGCATCCTGCTGAAAAGAAAAATAAACATACTTCTTATTAGAGTTTTATAACACAACTCATTGCGATATTTACAATAGCGCACACACACACGAATATATATATACCAAAAAACTCCTTTTGCTTAACTAGAAAATAATGAAGGATACAAAGCCTGCATCTTATTAGCCATCTCCAGTGTGGCTTCATCAAGCCCAAAATGCTTCCGCTGCACTTTAACTTGCTCAATTGCTTTATTGCAGAGCATGAATTCTTTCTGCTACATAGTGCATTATGGTTGTGGCTAGAACTCTCCCTCTGGTTCCACCTAAAATACAGACAAATCAATCATATGGACAACATCCTACACATATATGTTAAGCAATGAAACATGGAAAACATCATGGACTTTCACTATTGACGGTAGTGCAAGTTTGTAGGCCACTGGTCCAAACCTCTCAAGGATCTTAAAAGGCCCATAATACCGAGGTGCCAACTTGGCACATTAATCCTCAAGGAGCTCCTCTTGGGATTGATGCACAAGTACACAAGCTCCCCAACCTAAAAATCTTTGAATGCTCTATGTTGATTTGCATAACTCTTTTTCATGTCTCGCATTTCCTTTCTATTCATTTTAATAAGCTGCATCTCCTGCTCTATCTTAGCCAACATATAAGGTCCAATCAACACCCTGTTCATTGGATCACTCCAGCTGATAGGAGTATTACAACTTCATCCATAGAGAGCCTCAAATGTACTCATCTTCAAGGATTCATGATGCCCATTATTATACTCAAACTCTACGAGTGGAAGATACTCTTCCCACTTTCTTTATTGATGCATGACATACATCCTCAATGTATCCTCAAGAATCTTGTTAACCCTCTCTGTCTATCCATATTTTTGTGGATGATAAGTTTTACTGAAGGCTAACTCTATCCCTAAACCTGCAAACAACTCATTCCAAAACCTGGAAGTGAACTTGGCATCTCTGTCTGATGTGATCTTCTCGGGAACACCATGCAACCTCATTATCTCCCTGATGAAGATATGAGCTACCTCACTGGCCAAAATTGTAGACTTCATTGTAATGAAGTGAGCTACCTTGCTCAACCTATCAACCACAATCATCATGGAATCATGTTGCCTCGATGTCCTTGGGAAAACTGTAATGAAGTCCATGGGAATGAGCTCCCATTTCCATTCTGGAATCGAAATAGGTTGTAATAGTCCAGTTGGGTGCTTACATTTAGCTTTCATTTGCTGACAGTCCAAACATCTAGCAACAAATTCAACCACTTCCTTCTTCAAGTTTTGCCAATGGTAGAACTTCTTCACAGCTATCAAGGTCTTCTAGTATCCCTGTTGGCCTAAATACGATTTGACATGAAACTTCCTCAAGATAAGCTTCTTCAACTCACTGTTATCCGACACATAAATCATATTTATGAATTTGACCAAGCCAAATTTTGTGAGGTGATACTCCTCATCCCTATCACCTTCACCCTGTTGCTACAACCTCTGCTTCAGTTGTTGGTACCTCTCATCATGTTGCCTTACCTACGAGATCCGCTCTTGCAAATCTGTCCCATAGGAGCTCATAACTAAAATATGATTTACCTGCACTCTCCTACTAAGAGCATCTATAACCCTTTTCTCCTTACCCTTGATGTATCTAATCTCAAAGTCAAACTCACTGAGGATATCCAACCATCTAGCTTGCTTGACATTCTAATTAGGTTAGTCAAACGAAAACCCCATTCCACTGTGATCACTCATCAAGATGAACCTCCTACCAAGGAGATAATGTCTCCACATCTTCAATGTATGAATGATAGCTTCCAACTCAAGATCATGAGTCACATAGTTTCACTTGAGCTCATTCAACTTCCTCAATTCATAGCATACCACCTATCCTTCCTACATCAAAAACCCACCTAGTCCTTCCTTGCATGCATTTGTTTATAATACAAACTTCTTATTAGGATTTGCATTCTTCAAAATTAGAGCATTTGTAATCATGCTTCAACTGCTCAAAACTATCTACACACTGCTCAGTCCATTCAAACTTTTTCCCTTTCCTCTACAAAGATTTGATATGATAGACAATCCTTGAGAAGTTCCTAATGAACTGCCTATAATAACCTTCTAGTCCCATGAATGATCTAACTTCATCCACATTCCTAGGAGTTGGCCACTCCATGATAGCCTTCATCTTTTCCAGGTCCACTGCTATCCCCTCCTTGGAAACATGTCCCAAGTAATGAATCTGAGTCTGAAAGAAACTACACTTACTAAGCTTGACATACAACTGATGCTCTCTCAACAATGTCAACATTGTCACTAGGTGTTTTGCATGCTCCTCCTCATTCTTGGACTATATCAATATATAATCAACAAACAATATCACAATCTTGTGTCCAGGTAAGGATGCAACATATTGTTTAGCAAACACATAAAGGTGGTTGGAGCATTAGTAAGACAGAAAGGAACCACCACAAACTCATATTATCCATATCTTGTTCAAAATGTAGACTTGTAAATGTCTTACTCTTTAGTGTGCACCTAATGATACCCTAATCTCAAATCAATCTTTGAAAATATTGTTGCTCCCTTCATTTGATCAAACAAATTATCAATCTGAGGCAAACGATACTTGACCTTGATCATCACCTTGTTCAATTGCCTGTAATCAATAAAAAACATGTGATCTAGGTGGATATTTATGGCCACCCACCTATTCCACTTGGACACCCACCATTGTTTCTTTCAGTTTTTCAATTTCCTTAATTGTAGCATAGTTTACTATTTTTAGTAGTTTTTCGGGCCCTGAACTTTCAGAGCCGTTTTGAGGCCCTAAACGATGTTTTTCGGCAATATTCCTTTGGGATATTTAATTAAAATCACATTTTTAGTTGTATTCCTTGGAGAGATCTTTCCAATGACATATCATGTGCGTCAAACAGAGATAACATGACCAAGTTACAACCCCGAGAAGTTGGCTTCCCAACTAACCCCAACGGGGCCCATAAACTCTTGGTGTTACATCTCCTTGGGTTAGGGTTTTGGTTGTTTAGGGTTTTCTCCTATTGTTCAATAATAAAAAGGCCCTTGAGCCTCATTGTAACTCAGTTCAGAGGCATGTAGTCACCACATCTCTTCTCAGAGATAAGCTACCATCGCTCGAGCTAGTCTCATTTCCATTTTGTTTGTAAGCATATTTCATTAATGAAAGGAAGTGTTATTTCTAATGCATCTCTATATTTATGGTTATATATGTAATTTATTGTGTTCATGTTTAAAGTTGGATCAGTGGTATTAGAGTGGTCTGCTCTTTCTATGTTTTTCTTTGCATGTCCCTATCAGGCTAGGCAGTAACTCCACCAAATCAATTCATATTTTATTCCTTCAAGTTGGTCTTTATTATATACATGAGGGAGAGACTGTTCACTTCATCTCCCAATGACTGTTCATATTTCTTATTATTTATTTACATCAATTACATTTATTCACCCAATCCTGATGATTAGGTGTCAACATTCCCCCCTTAATCTAAAGGAATGTTGGTGAGTCCAAGCATCATTCTAAATCATTCAAGCTTTTCTCTTCCAAGCACTTTGGTGAAGATGTCTGTAATTTGCTCGTTAGTGGAACGATGACGGCAATGGATTGTTTTGGCCTCAACATGATGCCGAATCATATGATATTTAGTATTGATGTGCTTCGTTCGATCATGGAACTTTGGGTTTTTGGCCAACTTTATTGCAGAGGTATTGTCAATCATGAGTGGAGTTGATTGTACTTTTTTACCTACAAATCTTCAAGAATTTTCCTGAGCCACACAATTTCTTTTGTTTCCTCAGCTGTTGCCACGTATTCTACTTCTGTTGTGGAATCTATTGTAACTGATTGTTTGTGTGATCTCCAGGAGACAGCTCTTGATCCAAGACTCGTAGCATATCCTGAAGCAGATACCCCAGTTTCTTTGTCTACATTGAAGTCTGAATCAGAGTATCCAATCAAGTTGAAGTCGTCCACCTGTGTATAATTGATTCCAAAGTCTTGAGTTCCCTTCAAGTACCTTAGAACTCATTTTGCGACAAACCAATGTCCCTCACAAGGCTTTTGCATAAACCTAGAGATGATTCCAACAGCAAACGAAATTTTTGGTCTAGTAGTAGTTAGGTAGTTGAGACTTCCTACAAGCTATCTATACTTTGTTGCATCCTCAAATTCTTTTCCTTCAATAGATGTGAGCTTTAAGTTTTGTTCCA
>APFE030670469.1:2922-14680 GCA_000404065.3 Pinus taeda | reverse complement strand
TTCTGGTTCCTGTTTTTCCAATTTCATCAGGATGAACACTTTCAAGTGTCTTTGTCAGCCACTTTGGGGAACCTTTCTGAGATGGTCCAGGCTGCTCTGTTGATTGAGTTGGGAGTGAATCAAGATTGAGTCTCCCAATTCTATCAATTACATCACTTAAAGCATCATCCATTGTTGGAGTTTCAGTCGGGGGAGAGTATTCTTTAGAAGAAGATTCAACATGTTGATCTAGAATAGGAATACTCCCTTCATGATGTGGAATCTGATTATCAAATTCTTGAAATGATTTCGTTTTTGTGAATCTATCCAAGCGATCAAGTTGCCGCTCAACAACATTGTCAGGTTTGGATGATTCAAGAAAAATTACATCTCTAGATTCAACAAACTTTTTATTTACTTCATAATAGAGGCGATATGCTTTGGAGGTGTTTGAATACCCCAGGAAGATACACTTATGACTTATAGCACCAAGTTTGTTTCTATGTACCTTTGGTATCAAAGCATAACAGTTGGAACCAAAGACCCTGAGATGTTTTACCGAAGGAACATGTCCATACCACAATTCATAAGGAGTCTTGTTTCTTATAGCATTAGATGGACATCTATTCTTTATATATGCAACACATAGAACAGCATCAACCCAAAACATTATCTTTACATTTTTGAAGAAAAGCATGGATCGTACCATACTCAAGATTGTTCTACTCATTCTTTCAGCTACACCATTCTGTTGGGGATTATAAGGCACAGTTGTTTGATGTTTGATCCCATGTTGGCAAAGATAGTTTTCAAATTCAGTTGATGTGTATTCTTTTCCATTATCAGTGCGAATAGACCCAATATGAGATTGTGCATCATTTTCAATCCATTTATGAAAATTCTTGAATGTTAGGAAAGCATCAGATTTGTTCTTCAATAAATAAACCCAAAACATTCTGGTGTAGTCATCAATAAATGTCATGATATATTTATTTCCATTTGCAGAAGGAACAGGCATTGGACCACATAAATCTGAATGAATAAGTTCAAGCTTCCTATGTGCTCTTGAATGTGAATCATGAAAAGACTGTTTGCTATGCTTTCCTAGAATGCAAGCATCACATTGCTTAAGTTTTCTAGGAATTGTAGGCAAACCAATATCACCATTTTTCTTCAATAAGAGGAGACTGTCATAGTTCAAATGTCCAAATCTAGCATGTCATAATAAAGTTGATGGAAGTGTACCTTTTGCATGATGAGAATTGTATGAGAAATGTTGTGCATGAGTAGATGTTCCTTGCAGTTTGAGAAGCCTTTCTTCTTATATTCCCCTCATGACAAGTGAGTGGTCAGATGCTTTTCTTACCTCAAGCTTGCCATCAAACATATGAATGGAGTTACCTTGCTGGTGGATGTGGACCATGGACAATAAGTTTCTATTGAGCTATGGGAGATATAGAACATGATCCAGAAGAAAGTCTGGAAGACCATGCAGTTTAAGCCTGATTATGCCAAGCCCTGATGGCTTGATTTTTGACTGATCTACAAAGTATACTGCTCCATCAACATTGCCAATGAAATCTTCAAAAAAATCTTTTCTATGATTCATGTGACAGGTTGCTCCTGAATCAAGAAACCAATCATTTTTCCAGGAAGTAAGTGAAGCATTAAAAAAATCTTCATTTACTCCAATGTTACATTGTGTCTTAACATAGTGAGCGGATTCAAGTGCTTTACCTTTGTCTGTATCATCAGTTTTACCTTTTTGTTGGTTTCGTTTTTGCTCAATTTTGTCCCATGGTAGCTTGCATGTAGAGGCATCATGTGATCTATTTATTTTGCAATGCCTTTTCTCCTTGAGAATGTCTGCCTCCCTGCCTCTAAAATATCTTCCTCTTCCTCTTCGTCCACCTCTTTCTCTTGTAAAATCTTGAGCAGGATGCTTTTATTTATGAGCAAGGCACACAGTCTCTTCAGAAGACTCAGGGGTTGTCTTCTTTCCAAAATCTTTCTCTCTTTCTGCAAACCTTTTCATAAGAGATTCAAAGGTTATATCTTTGAGATTTCCATTTTCTTGCAAAGACTGGAGATAATTGGAGTAAGTAGGATAAATTTCCTTGAGAAAAGCAATAAGAGGGATATCCAGCTCAACCTTAATGAATTTGGTATCATGCATTATAGACTTTACTTTAGATGCAAGAGCAAGAGGATCATTATTTTGCAGTTCAAGAGTGAAGAGTTTAATCATGAGTTGGACAACTTCAAGTGCAGAATGTGAGTCATAGAGCTCTTTCAGATTTTGTAGGGCTTCAAAGGCAGGTGAATATGACAAAATATGGCGAGTCACCTCTTCATTTATAGATGTTGCGATCAATGCATAAGCTTTTCTATTCTTGTTTTTCCAAATGACGAGCTCTTTGTCTGAGGTAGGCTGTACTCGGTCATTGTCTCCTTCTCTGACACACACCCCCTTCCACAACTCATTGAAGATGAGGGTGTGTTTTATCATCTGGGACCATTCAGGATAGTTCTCCTGGCCAGTGAGAACTATTCCCACCATAGATATGATTGAATTCATTGTAAAATCCAAGAGCTCTGAAAATATTTCTACTGCCAATATATAAAATATTTTCACTTCTGGTGTTAAATAAAAATTACACTATAATGGCAATATTATGAAAAAATGCAATTTTTTTTTGTCTTCTCCTATATTTTATTTCAAGCTTCTTCTGAATCTCACCAGTGGCATCCAGCGTTTAAAAAACTTCAGCACAACATTAAAAACTTTAGCACATGTAAAATGTCAGCGTAACCTTTCATGCACAATTGATTTTAAAATAAAAATTGTTTCAGACAACCAGCCTCCGAGCATCCAACACTTGAAACAATGTTCGTTCAACGCAAAAAACGTATAGTCTCAGCACAGACCAATTTTAATTGACTGCCAAAACGCTCCCACGATCTAGTGAACAAACACACTTTTTGAAATTTGGCGAAAATTTATAAAAATATAAAACCTCTGGCCGACGCTTCCAGTATACTTTATGTATGGCATGAAAATCGGAAAAGAAAAAATCTGTGGTTGGCATGGAGGAAAAATTAATGGATAGAGATTCTTTTCCTGCCTTCAAATATGCCGTTTACTTCGCGCCGAGGGGACCCTGAGGAATTCAAGAAAAATTAATGGATAGAGATGCTTTCTCTACATTCAATCTTTGATTGAAATAAAGGGTGTATTGGTTTGTTCGGGACGTAGTGTAAGTTGTAGCCACTACTAACCACGAGGATAGCAATCAAAAGAATTATTTGATAAGAATCCTCAGATCAGAGCAACGCAGCGTTAAAAACGCAGATGGGTCAGACCTGTGCATCAAGAGGGAGTAACATTCAAACATTTAAGAGATAGTTCAGAGGACAGAGGCATTGAGGACAGCAGAAATAGGAACGTTTTATTGTTTTATGACAACGCTCAGTTAGGACAGTGCTCAGGTCAGGACAGTGCACCAGCGTACAACCCACAGTAGCAAAAAAAATGAAGGGAGTTACAACTATTTTGAGGGCTGGCTCTGATACCATGTTAGGCTAGCAGTAACTCTCCAATAGGCAGTAAAAATGATTCGATTCATTTCATTAGCTAGGCTATTATTATATACAAAAGGGTGTGACTGCTTAGTTCATCTTCTGATGATTGTTCACATTCCTAATTTAACTATTTACATAAATTCACCCAATCGAGAGGATTAGGTGTCAACAATAGTGTTACAAAATAGCGTTACAATATAATAAAACATAAAACAAACAAACAATACAGTAATAACATGAATTAAAATTATTAATATAATAATAACATGAGTTAAGTAATGATAATTATTAGTATAATAGCGTTAGAAAATAGTAAAACGTAAAACATAAAACAAACAAACAATATAATAATAACGTGATTTAAAATATTAATGTTGTGATAACATGAATTAAATAATGATAATCATTAGTATAATAGTGTTCCACAACAGTGTTACAATATAGTAAAACATAAAACATAAAACAAACAAACAATATAGTAATAACATGAATTAAAATTATTAATATAATAATAACATGAGTTAAGTAATGATAATTATTAGTATAATAGCGTTAGAAAATAGTAAAACGTAAAACATAAAACAAACAAACAATATAATAATAACGTGATTTAAAATTATTAATATAGTAATAACGTGAATTAATAATTATAATGATTAGTATAATAATGCTACAACATAGTGTTATAATATAGTAAAACATAAAACAAACAAAACAATATAGTAAAACATAAAACATAAAACAAATGAACAATATAGCAATAACATCAATTAAAATTATTAATATAGTAATAACACGAATTAAATAATGATAGCGATTAGTATAATGTGTTACAAAATAGTAAAACATAAAACATTAAACAAATAACATAGTAATAACATGGGTTAAATAATGATAATGATTAGTATAATAGTGTTACAAAATAGTAAAACATAAAACATAAAACAAACAACTGTATAGTAATAACGTGAGTTAAATATTGATAATGATTAGTATGATAGTGTTACAAAATAGCAAAACATAAAACAAACAAACAATATAGTAATAACATGAAATAATATTTTTAATATAGTAATAACATGAATTAAATAATGATAATGATTAGTATAAAAGTGTTATAAAATAGTGTTGCAGAATAGTAAAGCATAAAACATAAAACAAACAAATAATATAGTAATAACATGAATTAATAATTATATTGATTAGTATAATAGTGTTACAAAATAGTGTTACAATATAGTAAAACATAAAACATAAAAAAAAACAAACAATATAGTAATAACATGAATTGAAATTATTAATATAGTTATAACATGAATCAAAATTATTAATATAGTAATAACAAGAAATAATAACGATAATGATTGGTGTAATAATGTCACAAAATAATGTGTTTTTGTGACATTATTATTAATATAACAATAAAATGAATTAAAATTATTAATATAGTAATAACATGAATTAAAATTATTAATATAGTAATAAAAAGAATTAAATAACAATAATGATTAGTGTAATAATGTCAGAAAATAGTGTTTTTTGGTGACATTATTACACTAATCAGTCATACCCTAGCATGCGCTTTGGAGTAGTCACACCCTAGCTGCATTTCGGTTCCCCTGCGCCCCTGCTGCTCTGCGGCATGAGGCTTTGGGACGTCTGCCCCCCTTCTCAGCATTCCCCTTTGAGCTTTTGTTGTTCAGAGCACCCATCTTCTGCTGGGCAAGAAGTTTAAGCCAGGCTTGCCCTCATGGAGGCCCGAAGCTCACCCCAGGCTGGCCTGCCCTCTACTGCCGAAAATTTTTCTTGGCTCTTGGCCGACTTGCCACAAAAGAAGAAGAGCGAAGCAGCCACGTTTTTCAAGCGGCTGGAAGACATTCCTGAAATCTCCCTGCTGCCAGAGACCCCGATTCAGGTTGCCCTCTCCTTGGCTGAACGGGCTCTTGCCAGTCAGTTCACTGATCTATGGCCTTCTCCTAAGACCACTGAGTCCTGAGTAAACAGGAACTAGGGTCCTCTGATCAAGAGCAGTGTCACCTCTTACTTCTTAGGTCGAGGGTATTTCCTTTTCGAATTCACCTCAAAGGAGGACAAGGATATGTTCTTCCAGAATGGCCCCTATTTCATGGGGACCTAGGGCTTGTACCTCAATAGATGGACCCCGGATTTCGACCCTGCAGTCGATGTCGCTTTGGTGGTCATTTTTTAGGTCAGACTTCCTAATCTTCTAGTCTATTGCTGGAACTGGGACTCGCTGAAACACATCGGAAATGCCCTTGGGAAGTTCATAAATAGGGCAAACAACAAAGATCAATATGATTGCGCTCATATATGCGTAGAAGTAGACCTAGAGGTGGGTCTCCTGGAAGCCATCAAAATCAAAGTAGGAAGCTGGTCCCATCTATATAAGTTGGATTACGAGCAACTGCCTTTCAAATGTCGAAAATGTCATGTCTACGGACACTTTGCTAGAGGTTTCCCAACCAATGTGGAACCAAAACAGGGTAAAGAAGAAGCTTGGAATCAGGTCAAGCGCACCAGGAAATCCCAAAAGCAAGCTGGTCCAAACGGAAGAGGTCCACAAGTGCCCCCTTAGTAACCCCCTCCCAGAAAGGATCAAGAAAACAAATTTTCCCCTCTAATCTCACAAATAGAGGAATCTCAGGAACCAGAAAAACAAAAATCAACCCCTCACTCTAAATCTCCTAAAGGTTTTGGAAATAGAGTTGATCAAGCTGGAAGTGGTGTTCCAACAACAGAGGCAATGACTGAAAGTGGTGTAACAACAATAGATTTGGCAATGGCTGAGAGCTCCAAAGGAAACATTATCGCAGCAGAGGAAGAGGAGCATGAATCAGAGTGCTCGGAGGAAGAAGGAAAAATAGGAGAATCCCAAGCTTTGATAAGGAGATCCACAAGAGGCTGTAAAACAGACGGGGAAAAAAGAGAGCAGGAAACCTTCAAGGATAAGCTTCAAGGTAGATAGCCAACTCTTGAGAAGCACCTAGCATCAAAAGAAAAGTTGGCGAGAAACCAGCCCCAAGGCTCCAAGGGAGCCAACTAGAAATATAAATGATGAAGATAGTCTCCTGGAACTGTAGAGGTATGGGGATCAGAATCAAAGAAGAAGCCATTAGAAGTTTAATAAGAACAGAAACTCCTAACATACTTCTCATCCAGGAGACCAAACTGGAAGACTTCGTCTTCCATGAGGCAAGTAAGAAACTTTGGAGAAAATGCGAGGCGAAAGCTATCTCAGCTCGAGGGGCTTCTGGAGGGCTAGCCACTCTTTGGAATGCTAGCAAATTCTTTTTCATCTCTGAATCCCTCAATACTCAATAGCTTCTCTTAAAATTGCTGCACTTAGACTCAAAAGAGATTATCAGCCTCTTCAACATGTACATCCCTATGAACGCTGTGGAAAAGAAGTCCTGCTGGGACTCCATAGGAACCCAAGAAGATCTAGTCAGTCTAGATAATATCATCATAGCATGAGATCTCAATCTTACTCTCCTTTCAATAGACAAGAGAGGAGGCATCATTGCTCGAGATCCGGCAAGGGAATGGGTAGAGAACCTTATGCAGGACTGGGACCTCCTGGACATCAAGCCAATCTCGAGTAAGTTCACTTGGACTAAGAAAAGAATTCATCCTAGCCATATTGCTGCTAGATTGGATAGATTCTTAATTCAAAGCTCTTTTCTTCTACTTGGATTAGAAGCTAGAGTTCACATTCTCCCTTGCAGCACTTTAGATCATAAACCCATCAAGCTGGAACTGGTGTTTCAGCTTGACCTTGGTCCAATCCCCTTTAGATTCAGCCCGCTTTGGACTAATGAATAAAACTTCATGCATTTAGTTAGGGACATCTAGAGGAAACTAGTAAAAGGCTCCCCATTTTTTTATGGGAGGAGAAGCTCAAAAGAGTGAAAACAACTTCAAAAAGTTGGGTCAAAACTCTACCCAATCTAGCAAATGAAAGAAAAATTCTTCAACGAAGTCTGGAAAGTCACCACCTCCAAGCTGAAATGGCTGATATAACCAAAGAATTTCTAGACAAAGAAGCCTTGCTGCAGCAAAACTTCCACAAGGCTTGTCTAACAGAAGAAGAATACTGGAGACTTAAGTCACGTAGTATTTGGCTTAAAGTAGGGGACATGAACTCTTCCTTCTTCCATAAACAAGCTCAGGCTAGGAAATGCACCAATGCCATTTCCAAAATTAAATATGGCACTATTACTCATAAAGACAATGTAAGCATAAAAAAAGCTGCCTCCCTTCATTTTAAAAGCCTATATAGTGAAGACAAAAATCTAGACCAAAGCTCTGATATGATTAACGTGGTTCCCTCCTTGATTACTGTTGGAATGAATCACCTTCTTGAAGCTAAAGTCACTAAGAATGAAGTCAAGGATGCCCTCTTTGACATGGACCCAGACAAAGCCCTTGCACCAGATGGTTTTACAGCCAGATTCCTCCAATATTGGTAGCAAATTATGGAAAAGAATCTATACAAAATGGTTAGCAAGTCCCAAGCTTGCCAGAAAATTGGAGGAAGCATGAAAACTACTTTTCTTCCTCTCATTCCCAAAGAGAAAGGAGCCAATACTTTCAACAGGTTTTGTTTGATATCGCTATGTAACATCGGTTATAAACTGATTACTAAAGTTATTGCTAATAGACTTAAGCTCATCCTCCCCAAACTCATTCCGGAAAGCCAAGGAGGATTCATTCAAGGGAGACAGAGAGTGGACAACTACATGTTGTTCCAAGAGGAAATCAACTCAAGTATGAGTCCCAAGGAAAAATGTATGGTTGTCAAGCTTGATTTAGTGAATGCTTTTGATAGAGTCAAGCACAGTTTTCTGTTGAAAGTCTTACACAAATTTGGATTTGGGGAGAATTTTATAAATTAGATTCGGGCCTGCATTTCGGAGCCTTAGATCGCTCCTTCAATAAACAGTAGAACTGCTAACCTTTTCAAAGCCATGAGAGGGCTCAGGCAGGGGTGCCCACTCTCACCCCTTCTGTTTGTTCTTCAAGCCTCTGTCCTCAGCTTCTATTTAGACAAAAAAATGATGGATCAGGAAATTTTTGGGCTTTGTATAGCAAGAGGTGTTAAAAACATCAACCATTCCCTCTTTACGGATGACATCTTGTTATTGGGAGCTGCCTTTGTGCTTATAGCCTCCAGATTTAAAGGAGTCCTAGATGAGTTTTGTTTGATTTCGGGAAGCAGTTTAAACATTGTAAAATGCCATATCTATTTCTGGAACACCACTTCCAGCATGCTCAATTCCATTTCCAGAACTTTTGGTTTCGCAGCCTCCTCAAACTGGACTTCCTTCAAGTATTTGGGCCTTCCTGTCTTTCTTAAAAGAGCATTCAGCAGAGATTTGCTTCCCCAACTGGAGAAATTCAAGAAAAAACTGCTTTCCTAGGGCTTTTCCTGGCACATTGCTAGTAAGTATGTCCTCATTAAATCTGTGCTTAACAGTCTTCCCTTGTTTTAGTTTTCCATTCTTGCTCCCTCCGGGATTCTCCGAAAAATGGAGGAGATCATTAGGATTTTTTTGGAAGGGGGGCAAGCAAAATGAGAAATAGTTTTCGTTAGTCAGCTGGGATTCCATCTCCAAACCGCTCTTAGAAGGAGGCTTGAATTTCAAAAATCTTGGAGTTCAAAATATCACCATGGGGGCTAAGCTCATTTGGAGGATTATAGCTCTGAGCCCTGGCTGGGGTCATCTAGCTCTTTGGAAAAACTATTTATGGGCAAACTTTCTCGTTGTCTAGGCCATCCTCTACCACTTCTGAATTCACCCTTCCAGAAGCTCTGTTCAAAAGCCTGTTCGCTTATAAATACTCATGCCTACTGGGTCCCTGGCAATGGAAAAAGGATCAACCTTTGGACAGACAGAATATGAACAAGGAGCCGCTGGGAGACTACCCCTCTCTCCAAGGGTTGCATAAGTGGATGGATGCTGGTATGTATTCCCTGTGGGATATCTCAGTCTGGCAGGAATCTCACTAGGCTGGATGGAGAATTGAAACGCCCCCAGATTTGGCTATAGAACGCGAGGAACTACTCTCCAAACTTCATGGATTAGCTCCATTGCCGATGCAAAGCAAGGATACTATAGGTTGGGGTGTACAAGCTAGTGGTTATTCTGTTGCTCGGGGATATGCCAAGTTGTGCAAGTGCCCCCATGTGGCCATGAATCCAGAGCCATGGAAAGGGATTTGTTACCACCCTTCACTGCCAAAAATTGATTTTTTCAATTGGATGTTATGCCATTCCAAAATCTTGACTGACAATAATCTGCTGAAGCGTGGCTTCTATGACCCTTCAAGGTGCAGACTTTGCAAGGCAAGCTAGGAAACCGTTTCACATTTGATGCTATATTGCTCCTTTAATTTGCAGATCTGGTCTGTGCTACTGAACTCTCTGAGTCCCAGCTTCGAGTTGCCATCCTCCACTACTAGTTTTCTTGATAGATGGATGCAAAGGTAATTTGGTCCTCCTCCAAAAAACAAAACTGTTAGAGCATCTTGGTTAATTCTCCCTAAAATTATCTACTCGCAGATCTAGCTAGAGCGAAACAAAAATATTTTTCGAAATTGTGAGCAGGACGTCAAGCTAGTGGCAGTTAAAATAAAATGCCAGTTAAAAGAGTGCCTGAGAGACCTCAAAGATGATTTAAAGCTCACCCAACAGGATAAAAACTGGGGTTCTTCTCTCGACCTACAACTCCAAAAATTGGTAAAGAGTATCCCCCTCCTAAAATTTTGGCAAATAAGGGTTATAGAAAACGAGCTCCAGGGATGGATTACAAACCAGAAAAGGCACTCCTTATTTTTTGATGGGGCTGCTAAGGGTAATCCTAGAAGAGTTGGTACTGGAGGAGTTATATTAAACTCAACTGGTTCTAGGATCCACAGCTTTGCCTGGGGCTTGGGCATCGCTTCCAACATCCAAGCTGAGGCTTTAGCTCTTTTTCAAGGACTCAAGATTCTGAAAGTGTTGAACATCAGGGAGGTCAATGATATTGGAGATTCTCAGGTTATTATCAACACTATGGTGACTCGTTCTAAGACAAAGGACCTAAGGCTAGCAAGGCTGATACACAAAATTTTAGATCTCGGTGACTCTTTCCATAATTTAAATATCTATCATGTGTTGAGAGCCAATAATAAGGAGGCGCACAATGAAGCTAACAAAGCAGCCCTTCTTACGGCTGGTGCTCTACTCAAAGGCGGACAGGAAATATGGGAACCAATTCCTTAAATTAGATCATTTTCATGTTTTATTGCTTTCTGTTAAATCAGTTTGTATGTACCCACAAGCTTGGAAAAAACTCTGAAATAGACCATATAGCTGTATCTAAGAAAAGATGTGAACTAATCATAAGTGTCACGGTCTTGCAAGACTGCTCGACACTTATTGTTTTAGACTCGCCATTTGTAATCCGCTTTTTGGCATTAAGGCCAAGTTTCTAATAATCCACTACACGTTTCTGTAAAAAAAAAATAACGCCACAAAATAGTGTTACAAAATAATAAAACATAAAACATAAAACATAAAACATAAAACAAACAAATAATATAGTAATAACATGTATTAAAATTATTAATATAGTGATAACATGAATTAAATAATGATAATGATTAGTATAAATAGGTGGTTACAAAAATACTGTTACAAGATAGTAAACATAAAGCATAAAACAAATGAAAACATATAGTAAACAGAACATATAATTATAATGATTAACTATAATAGTGGTACAATATAGTAACACATAAAACATAAAACAAACAAACAATATAGTAATAACATGAATTAAATAATGATAATGATTAGAATAATAGTGTTACAAAACAGCGTAACATAATAGTAAAACATAAAACATAAAACAAACAAACAACATAGTAGTAACATGAATTACAATTATTAATATAGTAATAACATGAATTAAATAATTATAATGATTAGTATATAGTCTTACAAAATAGTGTTACAAAATTGTAAAATACAAAACATAAAACAAACAAATAATATGGTAATAAAATGAATTAAATAATGATAATTATTAGTATAATAATGTTACTAAATAGTGTTACAAAATAGTAAAACATAAAACATAAAACAAACAAACTGCATAGTAATAACATGAATTAAAATTATTATACTAATAAT
>APFE030670468.1:0-10138 GCA_000404065.3 Pinus taeda | reverse complement strand
CAGGGTTATTGTACTTCATACTCAGGAGGCCTCAATGCAAGTGTTTTCAAGTTATGTCACTGGTCACAGGTCCGTAAATGTGTCCTCCAATGTGTGACAGTGGGGGCGCGACAAGGATTGTGGCCGAGGGTGACAAATTACTGTGTAACAAGCGCTATGTCAGAACCCACAGAAGCCATGGACACAGGAGTAGTGATAGCTGAGAAAGCCACATAGGAAATTGTGGAAGTAGAAGCCCCAGAGAGTGCCGAAGTGATAGTTGAGGTCCCTAAATCACATAGAACATCGAAACCTAAGAAAGATAAGTAGACTATGATCCTAGTGCATGTCTCGCCCAGAAATCCACAGAGGAGTAAACTCACATTGCAAGAAAAGGGGAAGGCCATTAATCTGGAGGCCAAAGAGGAGGAAGAATTTGAAGAAATCCTGGTAGATGAGGAGGATGTAGAGATGGAAGTTGAAACCCTGGGTGCGGACCCTATTACCTGGTTACCTAAATATGTTCCTTTGCGAAAGGGTAAAGCCAAGGTGCTAAAGGATATAGATGAGAGCAAGATCTCTCTATAAACTCCCGTGCTCCCAAATGATATTATTTGTGAGGGACCGCAGTTGGGGCGGGTTCTTGTGTTGAAATTTGAATATTGGGACCTCGCAGACCACGCAAAGTTCTTGCATTTGGAGATTGAGAAGATAATGCATCAGAGGATCGATGCGACTACTAGAACAATTCAATTAGAGCCATGGACATGGCTCAGAGGTGTAGAGAAAGCTGGGTTGCTTAACCTGCTATGGGTGTCACATTACCACCGCGACCCAGTGACCATCTTCATCATCAGGCAGCTACTCTGCTTGGTGCATGATGGGTGCTTGTGGCTAGAGGAGCCCATCCCCATCACAGACCATTTGATTCACCAGATTACATAGCTACCTTACTCAGGAGAGGATCCATCCAACATTTCAGAAGGAAAATATGGAGAGTTGGCCCTCGCAAAAGAAATGAAGAAGAAGTTCAAGCTAGAGATGAAGAAGCGATGGTATGCCATCTCCAACCTTAACAACCCTACAGTCAAAAGGTTGCAACACAAATATTGGCGGGGAAGGTGATGCGGAAGTGTTGCATGGATGAGGTGCCCACGGAAGTGGTTGCACTAGCGGCCCAATGCGCAGAAGGAGTCTAGTTCAATTGGGTGAACTATCTATGTGGCGAGTTCCTTGTGAACTGTTGCGTGGCATAGGAGCATGGAAAAACGTTTCATTATGCATGGCTCCTATTGTCGATCGTATTGTTTGTTGGCTTATATGGGCCTGACCTAGGTTTGGAAGAGTTATTTAGCCAAACAAATCCGACAACTACCGACCCTTTGGGCAACAACCCGTGGAGCGTGGACTGAGGTCTGACCAGAGGTAGCAAGGGAGGGTGCTGGAACCAGCTTTCTACACCCTTGGGCTGTCAAGATGTGGTTTAGGGGACTCGCACACCCTTCTACTGCTTCGCGCTGCTCTTGCAATCGTGCAGATCCAGGCCTAGGGCAACTTCCACTTTCTATTACCATGTTGATTATTGATCTAATCTAATTAATGGAGAGTATCAGATTTTCTTAGCAGGGTCTTTAAGGAAACCTTTAACAAGTTTAACCATTCGTGCACTTAAAATGAACCCAGATTTGCATACATTCATCACATTCATATTTAAACAAATATATAAAAGTAAATCATAAAGTCAGACGTGCGATAACACAGAATTACAAAAGCAATTTATCTTTATTATTATTCTTCACCAATACATCCAGATCTACCCTGTGCACTGAGCTATATGGATTCAAGCACACAACTTCAGACTTTCCAGGCCTCTGCACACACAGCTACAGAGCCTCTACCTACTACCCCAACCCTCGACTTGTACTTACAGATGCTTTCAAACTATTTGCTTCCAAAAACCCATTAGATTTCATATTCCAAAAAGAACTACCTTTCCCTCATAGGGTCACGCTCTATTTATGCCCTTCCTTGGCCCGTGATCTCTGCATGGGCCAGCTCTATTTATATTTCTTTACATTATTTTCTAGCAGACTACCCTTTGACTCAACCTATTATAATTCGCGCTCCACATACTTCGGAGTTTTTACAATAATTTAGTCCAATTTTTTGGGCTTTTTGCCCCAAAACCATTACGCATGACCTCTGCTACCCAACAGTCCCCCAACATAATCATTGTGACTCATCCTGAGTCACTCATCTGCATGGCTAGATGCTCTACCTTGGCTTCACAGTTCGCCTCCCTTTGAGTGGCACTCATCGTCCTGTTGCTCCTTCATTGTCTCCTGCAATGCTTCGTCTAGCTCTTGCTTGAGTGTTTCTACCACTTCTTGCAACCGATGATGCTCATTCTGCTCTACTCAGTTGACTCAGAACACCCCTTCATGGATTTTAGCACAAGCGGGGGAGCCGCATACGAGACCTCCTGGTACCACCGCAGCCACTTCTGACCTTCGTATCTTCTCTTCACACCATCTGTTGTAGCTTGTGTTGCAATTTTACAAGACCCTGGCTGTTGTCCACAAGATCCCAATCTTCGAGGGACATCAAAGATGACTTATTAACTACATATCTACCTGTGGTCACTGTTTGTCCATCTTTTCATTGTTTTGTTGTAGTGCACCGTCCTACCCCTGGGCGAGGCGACAACATATGGACCAATTATGCTTCGTGTTCCCTCTTTTCAAATACATCCACTACTGGTGATGCTCCAGCCTGTGGGATGCCCAAAGCAGTCAACACCATACTCCTTAGAGAGTCTTGCTTCTCCATCGGCCAGATCACTACCTTTAGGTGCCTGCCTTGTGCAGAGATAATGAAAAACTCCATCTATGTTTCCAAAGTGTAGGCCACGCAATGGATGCCCCTTGGTGATTTATAAGCCATGTGAATTTCAAATGCACTGATTGCCGCCCGTTCCAGCTTGTGTAAACTTCTCGTGTAACATTTGTGGTCACTCGTTCCATATTTGGCTCATACTGTTTCTCTTAATTTCCCGCCACCTGCTCCCTTTTGCCATAATGCAGACATCTTGTCATGAATAGTGATATTAATGGTCATCATTCCTTTTATTAGCATATCCGCGTGATCCTTCTCACGCAACCATGACCCTTGTGGTTGGTCAAATGTATGCACACCGTGGTACTTGTGCATCTGTCCCCCAGGCTGCTTTATTGTCCCATACTCTCTTTCAACTGGTTGGAGCAGTGAGACTATCCTCAGAATGGCTAATCAGGGGGTCAGCTTGCCCGTGTAGAGCTTTAGGCAACTGCCATTCACTCGTCCTAGGAAGGGGTATCCATTGAGTTTAGCCAGCTGAACCGTGCCCCCATCGGTAACTTCTTTGACGACAGAGGGTCCCAACCAATGCATGCGGAGTTTACTTGGGAATTTTTCAAACTTACTGTCATAAAGCAATACTAGATCATTCTCCTTGAAGGTGCACACCTTGATATGGTGATCATGCCACGCTTTCTCGTGTTGTTTCTATACATGCTGATGGAATCCAACCAAAAACCATTCCTCCTCCAATTCTTCTAGTTGCGTGAGCCTCTCTTCCAATGCTCTACAGTCTGTCATACCTGTGATTGCTACGATCCATAGACTAGGCACAATATATTCCATAGGCATAATGGCCTCCTTGCCATAGACTATGCGAAACGGTGTTTGACCTGTCAACTTCTTGCACGTAGTTCGGTATGCCCATAGCACAGTGGGGATGTGCAAGTCCCAGTCATTTCGTCATGATTACAGACCTTATTCAATGCAGTCTCCAAAATTTTGTTGAATGCCTCAACGGTCCCATTTTCTTGCAGATGGTAGGGTGTACTCTGTTGGGGATATATCTATAATTCTTCAGTGAGTGCGCTGATCATTTCATTCATAAAATGTGTTCCCCTATCAGTCATGAGAATTTTGGGGTAGCCAAACCCTATCAGGACGTTCTCGAACAAGAATTTTGTTGTTATCGCAGTCGTGCAATCCCTAACTGGCTTGCGTCCCTACCCATTGAGTCAAACATTCAGTCGCAGTGATGATATAGCATGCGCCCGTCTTTCCTCATAGTTGAATAGGCCCGACAAAGTCAATTGCCCATTTTTCAAATGGTTGTAGCATCAGATGTGGTTGAAGGGGCATTTCATCCCTCCACGATGGTTTTCCTGTCCGTTGACATACATCGTAGGCCCAACAATATGCTTTCGAATCTTGATGTAGAATGGGCCACCATAATTCGGCGTGAAGAATCATTTGGGCTATGGCACAACCCACATAATGCACGCCAACAACCCCTCCATGTGCTTCAGCTAGGATTTGTCCTTGCTTGAATTCTGGTACATATCTGCGCAATATTTTGTTGTTGCCCATCTTGTAGAGGTGGCCTGCAATTACGATAAAATCTGTTGCAGGTGTCACCAATTCCTTCTTATGCTGGACAGAATATGCATGTGGCGTAGCGCCTGTAGTTAAAAAGTGGATTATATCTTCAAAGTGGCCATCTGCAACATGCACGACATATAATTGGCCATCCAGGAGTCCCTCCTCTAGATTTGTTGGTCCATCACTGGTCTCAATTCGGGACAGGTGATCCGGACCTGCATTCAGACGTCTCGACTTTACAACAACCTCAAATTCATATTCTTGAAACAACAGCAACCATCAATAGATGTGGCCCCCCAACACAGGGTTATTCACTAGGTACTTGAGCGCAGAGTGATTAGTATACATCTTAAAATGTCCTTCGAGCAGATAGTGATGGAACTTTTGGAGCACGTATACCATCACCAATCCCTCTCGCTCAGTAGTCGAGTAATTCTTTTCTACTTTGGATAATCTGCGACTTGCGAACACAATCAGGTGATCAATTCCCTCCACTCCTTCTTGAGTGAGTACCGTACCCAACGTGATACATGACATGTCGACATGTACATGAAATTCAACGTCCCACTTTAGAAAGACTGTTGAGTCCCAAACCTGCACTTCCCTATATACCCTTTCAGCCTTCTTTTTCCATTTACTTCATCCACCCAGCTGTCAAATCATTGCATATTAGGCTAAAAAGAGCTTATGAAATGGTTTCCTAACTATGTTTATGACTGTTGTTTGGTTTAGATTTTTTGTTCAAACAACTGCGGAAACTTGTCACTTTCCGCAGCCAGCCCAAGTTTCCGCAGCCATTTTGTGAAAAACTATGCTACAGGTGTCCAATGGAGAAACCAACCACATGGGCAGGATGCAGGTGACGTGTACATGGAGTGTGTCCTCTCAGATCAGCCAAATCACTCATAAACGGTCATGGTCAATGACGGTCAAAGGAAGGGCCAAATGAGGAATTTTGCGGTGGCACGGCTCTGTTTTGGCCACGTGAAGGATTGCGTGGCACGATCCTTCATTTATGGAGGTACTGGCACAACTGTTGACCAGCCTGTGAACCGAATAAAGAAGCCACCACTCCATGGATTAAACTGCCGTAATGACCATCATGCTAAATCTCAGGCCGTGGAGATTTACGTGTCTCTTGGCAGCACAAAATCTAGGAATTAGTTACTAGCATTTTCACTTATAAATAACGCATTGATATAGACTGGATAGTTAGTCTTTAAGATGTAATTTTGACTGTTTTTTCAGCTCACTGTACTGTACTTTCCTTTGCTTTATTACTGCAATTCAATATATGAGAAGACAACGTTCCTGAATCCAATTTGTGACTAAGTAGTTGGCTGGCTGAGGTGATAGAGGGCCCCTGTACACCAAAGCTTTGTATAGTTTCTTACTTGCTTTTGTTTACTGTTTTTGTAGTCATTACTTGTATATATTTTATGCTTTTATGATGTTCATCATTGTCCATATTTCCTTCATGTTTTCTTCATAATTGTTAAGCTGATCAGTGTTTCTTTTACAGGTTTTTGTAGGCAGCCCGGGAAAATTTACATATTTTTGATAGCTACTACCATTTAGACATCATATTACTTACCTGTTTATGATTTCCTTTCTATAGCCAAGCGACTCAATTAGTAAGGAATCAGAATATTACTTGAAGTAGTGTGATCTAGTTTGCTTTCCTGCAAGTTAGAGACTGAATTACTTATGTCATTTTCAAGAGTTGAAATATGAATGAGTAGTTAAATCTTAGTTTCCTTTTATGCAATTTAATTTCCTGCAATTTAGATATCATAATACTTAGCTTGTTTATGATTACTTCCTATAGCTAGACTGAGTCGAAAGGTGAAGGGTCAGAGTATGGGTTGAAGTAGTGTGATTTAGTTTGCTTTGCTTTCAGTTTTTGAGTTGCTTTAAGTTCAGATTTTATTTTCTTTTTCATACAGCAGTAAGGATACTGGGCCATTGTCACCAGTTCATTGTTTTGGTGCATTTACTTTTTTTTGAGAATTGATTTCATTACATTCAGTTTGGAAACTTTCTTTTTGAGAACTTTTAAGTTTGGAAAATCATTATAGAAATCACCATTACCATTCACACTTAATTTTCAATTTCGCCATCTCACACTAGGGAATCCATAGAAGATAAACCTAAAAACAAACTAAAAACTCAAAAATGACAAAAGACTAAGGAAAAGGTTATCTTCCACATACAGTGCACTTCACTTCATCAGTTTACGACTCCCTGATTGACATTTTGAATAGCAATTTAGGACATACTAAATTGACCAAACATTTTGGCGCCGTTGCCGGGGAAGTGAAACTAGGTAGCCAATTTCTTAAAATATATATATATATATATTTTTTTCAAGGAAGGAAAATTGATAACCTCTCAGAGTATGCTCTCCTCTTGCACGTAATGTGACCTGGAGGATCAGAAAAGAGAAATTTATTGGTTTAATAGTTTCTTGAGTACGTCTCTTCTTGCACCTAGAGTGACTTGGAAGATCAGAAAGAGAATTATTAGCCCGACTTGAAGAAAAACAAAAAAAATGACATGCATAGAGCAAGAGATTCTAGGGGAAGGTTTTTAGCTAGAGCCAAGAGTTCGATTTTTACAAATCCATCTACTTCAAGGAATAGACAAGAGACACCTCCATCATCTCCAACTCATACTCCTAGCCTTAGGATTCCTGGAGTTCAAGAGGCAGTATTTGAATTAGGAGACTCTCCCACACCATCCATCAAATCTGAATTAGGAAAAGATCCTTTCTTTCCCTCTACAGGGAGACACATTGTAATTGAAGAAGTAGAATCACCTGAGGAAGAAGAGAGAGAAATTCCTCCTCGTTCACCATTAGTAGAGGAACCAGAGGACTCTGAAATATCTGAGGAAGCTATCATGATAGAGGAGGTAGTTAACAGATTTGGTAGAGGTAGAGGTAGAGGAGGGGGAGGAGGAAACAATGGGGGAAATAGGGATGGATATAACTCATTTGTATTTCCTATAGTCGATGAGGATTCTCGAGCAACAATGAAAAATATTTCACCATCTGTCCTTCCAAACTTTCATGGGTTAAGAAATGAGGATCCTAAAACATTTCTATTTGAGTTTGAGGTTGTGTGTCGAACTTATGATTATCTGGAAGACTCTCAAAAACTCAAACTGTTTCCTTCAACACTGAAAGGAGCTGCTTTGAAATGGTTCATGGGATTACTCACCCAATCCATTAGGACTTGGAATGATATGAAACAAAATTTTTTTGATAGATACTTGGACTATTGCATGCCCACCAATCATAAGGACGAGGTATTCAAAATGGTACAAAGAGAGGATGAAAACTTGGAGGATCTACTTGAAAGCTTTTAGTATAACCTCAAAAGAGAAAGAATGAGTAACCTCGATGAAGAAACCTTGAAATCCCTTATATTAAAATCCATTAGAGATGAATGGATAGATATTTTGAACATGATGGGAAAAGGAGATATATCTCAACTTCCACTTCATGATATAGCAGAGCTATGTGTCCATCTCTCAAGGGGAAAATCAAAAACTGGGAAAGGGCCTAGAGATCCTTCTCTCATTAGAGCAGACAAATCTGCAACTGGATCAGTAAGTAGGGCTGAGATTGGCAATATGCTTGATGAATTCAAAACTGATATCTTAGGGAGTCGGAGTGAGCAACTAGACACTCTTAAGATACACAATAAGCAGAAAGCAGAGGCTGAAGCTTTGGCCATCTTTTGCCCAAAATGTAGAAAGAAACATGCTCTAAGGGAATGTCCCTTGGATGCAAAAGTTGTAGAAAAATGTGTGATTTGTTCAGAGAATCATGAGACCAAGGATTGTCCTTCAATTCCTGGGCTCAAAGCTGTCTTTCAAGAAGATCCAAATACAATTGAGTCTCTCTGTTTTGTTGCAAGGATACCTTGGCAGGGGCAACAAAACCAAGGGTTTAACAACTCTATGAACTTTCAAACCCCACCAAATTGGAATACTTGGCAACAACCTTGGCCCCAACAACAAAATCCATTTCAATCATGGGTGAAAGGTATGCAAAATCCTTATGGGAGATTTGCTCAATTCTATCAATATCCTCCATCTTTTCAAAACCAACAAGCTCCACAATTTCCAAATCAAAATCCACAACTATCATTGCCACTTCCAAAACAACAACAACCTTCTCAACAGAACCCAAATTCTCAGCTCTTGCTTCTGTTCCAACAGAAGCCAAATCAACTTCCTTCCCAGCCATTTCCAAACCCCAATAATAAAAACCCTCAAAATTCTTACATAATAGAAGGTCAACAATTTCCTACTTATATGATTGTTCCTCTCAATGACGTACAACTCAGATCTGGTAGAGTCTTAGATAAACCTTCTATAGATGCCCAAAAGCAAAGCATTTATGAGGAAGTTTCTCTTGAAGCCAATAAAGGTTTTGAATCATCTCTTCAAAACCCTAGCACTCAGAAAGAAAAAAGAAAAAAAGTTAACTCCCACAACTCCTATAGTTGAGCAACCTGCATCTTCATCCACACCTCCTTTTCCTGAAAGATTGCAAATTGACAAAGCGGTGGAAAAACAAATCTTGTTGCTGGAATATGATTTTCTAGATGAATTGAAGAATGTCTGTATCAAGATTCCCTTGTTACAAGCCATTAGAGAGATTCCTATTCTAGCAAAAACAATAAAGGAGTTGAGTCTTAAAAGACTAGGAAGGAAACCTAGAGATACAAGAAGAATCCACCTGGTAGGAAAAATTGCAAATATCATGATGGGAAAAATTACTATGCAGAAGTATGTAGATCAGGGTAGTCCAATTGTCAAAACACATATCAATGGGGTAGAAATTCCAAATACTTTGATTGATTTAGGGGCTGCTATCCACATCATGAGTAGACAGACTATGGAACAGCTGAAACTTCCTAATATTCTTTTTACACCTACTTTACTGCAACTTGCAGATTGATCAATTATCAAACCAGATGGTGTATTAGAAGACATTTCGGTCTCCTTAGACTCTTGGGAATATCCAGTAGATTTCATGATTTTAACTCCCAAGAGTAATTTAGGAGGACACCCTCTCATCTTAGGAAGACCTTGGCTAGCCACAGCTGATGCCTTTATCAGTTGTAGGTCTGGGGATATGTATATTTTTGATGGTAATTTGACAAAGAAATTCAATTTGTATCCTTCAGCAAAAGCAATTACAGAAATAGGAGATAATGAGTGGGTTGATGATGAGGACACTATACAACCTTCCTTTACAATTTCTGAAGTCAGTGAAGATAGTCAAATTCTGAATACATTATAAAACTTTGAAATATCTTCAGAGTATGACCACACACAATTTCAGTTAGATTCTGACATTGAGTATCTATCATCTAGACAAATGTCTCTTTTCTCTATGGAAGAGTTTGGTAGTTCCGCCATTGAGATCTTTCCAGGAAAAACATTGAATATCAATAAAAATTTACTTGGAAAAATCACAACAGGAGGAGCTAACCAAAATCTTGCAAAGACATTCTACTGCATTTGCATGGGAGTATACCGTTATGAAAGGTATTGATCCTAAGACTTGCATTCATCACATCTACATTGAGGAAAACAATAGACCAATCAGACAACCTCAAAGAAGGATGAATCAAACCTTAGGGAGATAGTGAAAGAAGAGCTCCAAAAGTTACTTAATGTAAACTTCATTTATCCAATTTCAGATAGC
>APFE030670459.1:0-12567 GCA_000404065.3 Pinus taeda | reverse complement strand
AGATAAAAACATGTGTGAATACTTAAATCTAGTCAATCCATGAGAAAATCATATAATGGAAAGTCATTTTAGGTCTCATGATCCTGATCCATCATTGTATTCATCGGTGCATAATTTTTTTAGATCTATGTGGCAACTATGGCCCTTACAATGCAAATATACTTCATATTGAATTATTCATCAAAATCCCTTTCACTTTCACACTTAGTGCTTTGACCTTCACCTCCTTATATAGTTAGAGCCTTAGCCAATACCATGAGTGAAAACTACACTATTGCTAGTGGTAATCTTAGACGGGATTAAGTAACTATTAATGCGCTCAATATTGTGGGCTAAGACCATGGTAACGACCCTTGGTATTCTTAAATTAGTGCACCAGTATGTACATGACTTTGCTTCTTTGTACCTACGTATATACTATTCCAAAACAATACTCTTCCCAATGTTTCTTAGTTGATCTATAAGGAGAGTCACGTGAACTATAATCCACCATTCTACTTGTCATCTTTGATCTTATTCTGCCTACAAATATACCATGTTATATAAATGAAATATAAACATAACCAATATACTGCAGTGAAGTTCAAGGGAGGCTATCTCGTATTCACAATCCTTCCATATTATCACAACACACACACACACACACACAAACACACAACTATAATGACATGAACATATCAACCTATCCACATCATTCATTGTAACACCAACTAGATACATGACAACCATAGCCACTACAATTCATGAATACAACTAACATGCATCCATAGCAATCATATCCTTCCCATCCTATCCAAGTATTTAACCTAGAAGCTTTGATACCAGTCAGTAATGTGTCTCCCCACATTTACCCACTTTTACAAGCACTCCGGGTAAATGCAAAGAGAAGTTCCAATATGAAATGACCCAAACTGCTAGTTTTAGTTAAGGAAGTAGGGCCTACAAACTGATCACAAACTAATATCCTACAGGGACTGCAAATCACCCAACAACCAACGTGGTCAATCCCTGATATGGAACCTTTTTTCAGTCACCTAGACCTATAACTACAACCTTAACACTACCTTCATGTAGTTGTGAGCTTCCAACCACACTCAAAAGCCTTGCTCCACGTGGTTATGACCCCAGGTCCTCATTTTTGTGCCTTTGGTCCTGAGATCTAAGCCACTTTTCTAGGCTATTCTCCAAGCCACATGCCAAAACTTCCTTTAACTTTTCAAAATCATATTTCTCATAAAAATAATGTTAATTATTCAAACTTGAATCCATAACTTGACCTTGGCTAACTAGAACATACTAGATATTTTGTGAAACACATGGACAACGTGTAAGCTACATGTCGCGAATGCATACCTAATTTTCAGTCTTTCTACTTTAGTTGAAAATCCCCAAGAAGTTGTAATTCCCTCTCAAGTATCTGTAGCAACACTTGTTAGCCTATGCATTCATAAACCATTTATTAACATATCAAAGAATCATAATATCCACAACCAAATCGCATAATAAACCATGCTTATAACTAACATACAACCATAATATTAACCATGATAGAA
This sequence comes from Pinus taeda, assembly GCA_000404065.3. Lineage (NCBI taxonomy): Eukaryota > Viridiplantae > Streptophyta > Pinopsida > Pinales > Pinaceae > Pinus > Pinus taeda. Next base: position 11,014 of record APFE030670459.1, on the reverse strand, counting down.
AAACCATCAAATTAACATAATAACAAGTACAAATTCTCATAAATCACAATATGAAAATAACTCTTACTAAGATATGAAAATTCCAACCAAGTCAAGCACATCCATATACAATCTGACCATAGATTGAATTGAACCAAAACTTTCTTTCAGTCAATCACCCCTATGGAATATTCCATGCATGAATGTGGGATCTCATGGGATAAACCAAGTCATAAAGAACCAAGGGAATCCGAATTTTAAACCACTTCCACCTTCAAACTACCACAATCTCACAAAAACTAGTCGAGAGATCGCAAACCAAAACAAACTTGGATGCCTCATAATTTCTTCACCATACCTTGAGGAATTTTCCTGTCTATACCTACCTATAAAGGCATTCCCAAAGAAAACCATCTCCACCCCAAACCCCTGGGAATTTTCCTAAGACCACCTCACATGGTTCCATGGCTTTTTGGCAATCCAAAGCTCAACCAAGAAATGAATCCCATGACACAATAGCAATCTAGGAAATGGCAAGGCAAGGCTAAAATCACTATCAAATCTGACCAATCCCATGCCAATGACAACAAATGAACCAAATACTCAAATGCAAACCATGCATTCACACATCATCTAGGAAACCACACATGCAACCTATTACCTATAAAAATGTCCTACTCAAGTTGTTGATCCAACCTTCTCCTTTCTTCCTTGCTTGTCCTTGCTTAGTCCTTTCCCTTCCTTTGCTTTCTTTATTTCTTTCTCCTCTTGGTGTTCCTCTCTCTCTCTCTGAAACTAATTCCAAATCCAAACTCACAAAAAACTATTAGATAATCCTTAAAAGCTCTTTCATCATTGAGGCCTTTATTATCTTCATTTTCCTTCATTTTTCCTGCAATATCCCTCTCATGAAAATATATGTCTGTTAGCCTTCCTTTTCTCCTGTTTCTTTTATTTTCAAAAATAAAATGTCAATTAATGGCTCTTTGTCGTGTCCAAGCATTTGCCAATTTAATTAGCCATTAACAAACCGAAAGTGATGCCCACTATAGTTATTTGCCCAACATTCAACTTGGAATACTTGTCCCACAACCTTTGTGTTTTTTTGACTTTATTAAGCTTTATTATATGAACTTTAACCCAGGGTTGTTAAAAGAATTCATTGATTTCATTGAGAAAACTAAACACCTAATTCTTGATGGAAACAACATCATTGTTAAATGTGATGTCATATCCCTATTTACCAAAACCTTATCTTAGAAGCCATTGACCTCATTTAAAAACTAATTGATTCTAAAACCCTCAAACTCATCAAAATTTTCCTCACCACTACTTTCTTCATTTTTAATGGAGTCTACTATGAGAAAAATGAGTGCACAACCATGGGCTCCTCCATTTCCCTTGTTGTTGCCAACATTTTCACATAGCACTCTAAAGCCTTATCCCTTAAAATCTTCCACTTAAAACCTATGCCTTGGAAGCTCTTTGTTGATGATATCTTTTTTTATTTGGTCCTATGGTATGCTACAATTCTGAACCTTCCTTTCGCATATTATTCACTATCCTTCCTAGTTCCAATTCAATATGGAGCTTTAGTCCAACAATCCCTCCCTTTGTTAACATCCTTGTCTCTTGGGATCCCGATTGGGATTTGAAACGTTGATTAAAGAAATGGTTAATACTGTGGGTTCTCCAGCTTCTAATTCATAAAATCCTTGTCTCTTGTCGTCCTGATTACCCACCAAGTCTATTGTAAGAAGACTCATAATGATATATACTTTCATTCTAACTCTCACCATCATCCTGCTCAAAAATATGTTGTGCTTAAAACCCTTGCTACTCATGCCAATCATATTTCTCCCTCTCAATAATTTTCCAATGACAAAGAACATATCAACAAAGCCCTTAAATCTAATGGTTACTCCTTGTCCTATATCAAAAATTCATTCCATTATGCTATCCACTTAAATCTTAAAATCCTTGTCATCAATCCACCCTTAGCCAAAGTTTCCCTTCCCTATATTTAGGGAATTACCAATCATATATCCAAAATCCTTTCTAAAAGGAACATCAAAACCTTGTTCAAACCACATAAAACCCTTAGTAAACTCTTCATGTTGGCCAAAGACAAGAGTGGCCCCATTTTTGGCCTTGAAATCTATGAGATCCCTTGCTCCTGTGGAATGTCTTATATAGGAGAAATTGGAAGATCCTTCAAAGCTTGGCTTAAAGAGCATATGAATGACACATACCATAACTGAATCACTAAATCAGCTATCGATGAACACTCCCACAATACTAAGCATTTAATTTGTTTTGCGAAAACCAAAGTCTTCACCTCTACCTCTTTCCACTCAGACCACATCATTAGGGAGGCTCTAGAAATTGAAAAGCACACCAACAACTTTAATAAAGATGATGGATAACAATCGAGCCATTCTTGGAAACCCACTATTCTTTTTTTTCCATTAATAATAATCCTCCTACGTTTGTTAGGCCTAACCATTCTCAGTGACCCTCCCCCTTCACCTTTCACTGGCTCCTCTTTGTTACCTCCGCAACCATTTCTTTTTTCCTAGTCTCATCCCTCAAACCCCACCCCCTTTTTGATTAATCATTCCTTTTAAAAACTTTTAATATATATTAGGTTAATTATCTAACTTTAATCTTAACTCTATTTTCAATACTTCATTAATTTAAATTTAATTAAGTACTATTTTAAATTCTTCTTTGATTTTAATTCTTCATTAAGTTTACTCTAATTAAATAATTTTTTTATTCTATTAGATTATATGATTTTAGGCTATTATTGTTAAGGTTATAGCCATGGTTATGACCATGGCGAGGTTGTGCAATGGCTTTGAAGTAGGAACTATTGTTCTAGAGGAGGTATCATACCCTGTAACCTCGGAATTTTTGACCTTTGCAATCCTGGCCTAGCGAGTAGAAGATTCTTCCTCACTAAGTGCAACCTAGGGTTTCATATGAAAAATGTGATATCCATATATCTAAAGGATGAGTCCCTAATCTTACGCTTCAAAATACTCCAAGAAAACTAAGAAACCCTAGTTATTGTGAGAAACAGAGAAACAATACAAACGAATATGAGAGAGAGAGAGAGAGAGAGAGAGAGAGAGAAAGAGAGAGAGAGAGAGAAAGGTGACTATTGCAATCTTATAGTCACATCTCTAATATAAGATATAAAAGTATGAATAGTAAGTGAAGGATTCCCTCCTTTCTCTATAAATGATCTGTAATTGAAACTTGAAGGTAATATAAAAATTGCATGTGAGATTTTTATGTATTTTAGGTATTGGATAAAGTTACTAAACACTTAAACAAACGATTTTTAATCTTAGCTAATAGCCAAAATGGAGAAAAAAATACCATATTAGAAACACATAACAATAAACAAAATAAAGAAGTTCACCCCTCTGTTGGGCTAAATCTCCTTTTCTAGCTTCCAATTGAGGGCCTCTTTCATTAAGTGCATAAATTTGTGTTTTCATGTCTTTAAAATTATCATAATGAAAAAACAATATCTTCAATGAATCCATAACTGTCAAAACCTCCCATCTAGGCTCTTTCTGCACCTCATTTGACCAAAAATTGAGAAAGTTATGCTTGTTCCAAGTTTTTCCCAATTTTCATACCTAGTCATCCTACAATTTGGCCCAAACCTCACTTGAGCACCCCAAACCCGAAACCAACATTCAAGCCTGACCTACAATTCCGCCTAACAATTGAAATTATTGGGCTATTAAATTGTCCATTAACTCCCATTTCTGAAAAATGCGGTCATATGGGGGCCATGTGGCCAGGGGTTGGGGCTAACTGGCCAAGCCCCCAACTAACTACCACAGGTCACATTGGACAATGCAGAACCTGGGGTGTGGTACCAAATGAGCATGCCATTTCCTTAGGTCTAGTTGCTGGTCACGTGAGGCCATGTGGCCTGGGGCTGTGTTACATGTCAATTTTCGCCATGACACTTAATCAATTTATGGGTGTTTCTACCATTCGTGAACATGTTTGAACCAACTCGCTTAGAAGTCAAACAAGCCAAAATATTTTGAAGTTCATGAGAAATTTGGGCAAAATCGTTCTCACACCTAGTTAATGTTGAGATTGCAACAAGATGATGGAGCTTAGTGAAAAGAGTCGCCTTCACTAAGTGGGCCCGCAGGAAAATTATGGCGCAAAGTCTATTTTTAAACTATGTCTATTTTTAGACATATGGATCACGTCTATGAGTTTCAGGATGTTGTTTATGGATGATTGGTCAAGTTGGCAAAAATAGATGGGCTTATATTTTTAGACAAAAACCGTGACACTGTGAAGTCTAATTATACAGCAATCAAATATTATTAGCTTATAATGATATTTAGACTATAAAATTTATCTTATTCTCTTGGAGCACTTCAATTTGAGATACAGATATGGCACATGCGGTTTTCAGAAGGAAATACTTTTTCTTTGTGGGTCAGTTGAGTTGTTGCATGCATGACTTCAGTTAGAACTCAATCAGTTGAGTTTGGTGGAGTTGATTGTGGAGTTGATGGAGTTGTGTTCAGTTTGACTTGGTTAAACTAGTTGTAATTAGTCTAACTGCAAATAGACTAATGATGATTTGTTAAACTAAACTCATAATGCAACTAAAGAATACATTAATTAACTTAGTTTCATCTAAGTGCATGTTCAGTTCAGTAGGGACAGGTGTTAGAGGATCAAATTGCTATCAATTGTGACTATAGTTGTGCATGAGGATTTGCACAATCAATGGGAATGAGTTATGCCAATGAGAATTGGCCGATACCAAGTGATTATAGCCTCTGCTCAAATGATTCCCAGTGTGAGTGATTCTTTTGAGGTAAATACGAGTTTGGTTCAACCATTCTCATCTATTCTTATGCAGGTATTGAGCAGTGGAGGCAGGCAAGAAGTGGAATAGATTTGGAGATCAGATCTGAGCTGTATTGTGTGTAACAGGTGGAGATAGTGCTAGATAGTTGTGAGAAGTATTGAATATTGTAATGTTACACATTCTCAATCATTAATATACAAATAGTGTGGGGTTTTCAGCTGTAAGCTTTCCCCAAGTTACATAGTATGTTAATGTGTGCATGCTCTTGATGTTTTATTGTTATTGATGCTGCTATATTGATGATCAACGTAGAGGAGCTTATGTATTGTGTATGTATTCCGCAATAGTACATGATCAGGATAATCTCCATTGAATATGTGTTCATTATTCAAAATTTCTACATGGTATTGAAGTTGTTGATCATAAGATCTACTATTCAGGAAGTGTTTACATTCTATTTCTTCAGGCAGAGTCTGTAATCGAGCCAGGTAGCCTCTGGATTCATCCTTCCTTTGGAAGGTGAGATATTTGGTGAATCCCGATATAGTCGATCTCTGTAAAAGAAATACCTTATTCTCACAAATTCTAGATCGAAAGCGGTTGAGTTGGAGCTGGTGGAATTCGAATTTGCAGCAATGTTTTCTTGGTGTCAAAACTAAGATATCTTTCACAGGATTGCGATTGGAGTATGCCCTTGAGGGTAGTACAAACTATATTGCATGGAAGGATAGGATGGAGGCAGTATTGGATGATAGCGGGCTGAAGGAGTTCATAGAGATGGATGTCCCAAAGCCTACTGATGCTACTCAAGCTGATGCTTGGCAAAAGAAGACTGCAAAATGTCGAAGGATTCTGTTGGAGGGCGTGAAGGATCACATTATCTCTAGCCTCCATGGAAAGGCTACACCATATTTGTTGTGGAAATCATTAACAGAATTATTCCAAAGCAAGAGCGATCAGAGGAAGCTGTCTCTCAAAGATAAACTTAGAAGCATCAAATGCGAGAAGGATGATAGTATGCGCAAGTGTCTCACAAAGTTCACTGAGTGTCGAGATGAGCTGGGAAGTGTGGGGGTTACTTTCGATGATAAGGACTTGGTGAGCTTGGCTCTCCTTGGTTTTCCAAAGAGTTGGCATTCCTATGAGGACTCTGTCAATGGTCAGGAGAAATTTCCAGGATGGGAAAGACTGTGGTCAGATCCTATGCAGGAGGAGATGAGGCGGAGTACCGGGGACGAATCTTCATCAAAGGGAGCTGATGAAGAAAATTGCGCTTTGGCTGCTAAAGAAAAGAAAGGGAAGAGAAAGAAAGCTTCTCAGTCTGGTGCGAAAGGCAAGAAGTAGGACATGTCCAAGGTGAAGTGTTTTCATTGTCACCAGCACGAACACTATGCCACTAATTGTCCACAGAAGAAGAAGAACAAGCAAGCTGTTGGATCTGCAGTAGGAGAGGGTCTAGCCTCACAATTTGAGCTTGATTTTTCATTGATCCCATGCTTGGTTTCAAGTGTGATGGGATTGGTGTGGTTCTTGGAGAGTGGTGCGTCTTTTCATATGACAGGAGATAGAGATTTGTTTTCTGATCTTGAGGACAAAGATCTTGGAGTGCACATCAAGATGGGTGATGATGGTAGATACAGTGCGACCGGTATCAGTACCATTTCCTTTGAAAGGGAGTCTGGTAAACCCTTCATATTGAAGGAAGTCGTGCATGTTCCAGGATTGAAGAAGAATCTTATCTCTGTGGTGATGTTAGAAGAAAAGGGGTATGATGTTGTGTTTAGCAAGGGAAAAGCTTTCTTGTGCAGCAAGACAACTGGTGAGACCCGGAAGATAGGGGTTCGAGTAAGGAACCTTTATCTGTTGCATGTAGATGGATGCACAACAATGGTAGGCAAGGCAGACGGATTGGTGAGCCCGGATGATGGTGAGTTGTGGCACAGGAGATTGGGTCACCTTCACCATGGAGCCTTGAAGATACTACAGCAGATCACTACAGGGCTTCCTAAAGGCACACTTGTTCAGCCAGATCAGTGCAAGGGGTGTACTTTGGGGAAGTTTTTGAAAGCCACCTTTCATGAGAAGGATAGTCGCACCATGATGATCCTTGGGAGAATTCACATAGATGTGTGTGGACCTTTCTGAGTCGCTTCGACAGGAAAACACAGGTATTATGTGATTTTTGTTGATGATTTCTCTCGTAACTGCTGGATCTTCTTCATGTAGAAGAAGAGCGAGACATATTCAAAGTTCTGTGAATTCAAAGCACTGGTCGAGAAGGAGTCAGGGAAGAAGGTGAAAGCTCTTAGGAGCAATAATGGTGGTGAATACATCTCAGACAAGTTCAAGGATTTATGCAAGGCATAAGGGATTTGAAGAGAGCTCATAGCTCCCCATAACCCACAGCAGAATGGTGTAGTTGAGCAGAAGAAGAGAACGATCATGGGTGTTGCACGGGTGATGTTGCATGATCAAGGGCTACCCCTTCACTTGTGGGCGGAAGCATGCAATACATCAGTTTATGTGTAGAGCCGTTGTCCTCATAAGATACTTGGCATGAGTACACCCAAGGAGGCTTCTTCTGGTAACAAGCCTGATCTTTCTCATTTGAGGATTTTTGGTGCTAACGTTTACATGCATGTGACGAAGGATGCCAGGAAGAAGTTGGAGCCAACCACAGAGGTTGGGATATTTGTGGCGTACACTGATACACCCCACAACTATCATGTGTATTTTCCAGACAGTGGTAAAACTGTTGTGCGACGCGATATAAAATTTCAGGAGGAGAAAGCCATGAAGTGTTCGCTTGAGAGGGAGCTACACTTACATGTATATGAGGAGCTATTAGCTCCTAAGGATGAGATTTAGGGCGTGGATCAGCCACAGGACGAGGTTCATGGAGTGGAAGAGACCACTCAAGCAGCGCCAACCATCAGAGGGCAAAAGCGCTTGACAGAAGCTGACCGACTGGCTCAAGATGCAGAGAAAGTTGTAGGACCACCTACAGCCCAACGTAGATAGAGACAGTCACCTGATCGATACACTGGATACATGGCTCTTATGATCAAGTGTGTTGTGACTGAGCCATCGTCTTTTAAGGAAGCTGTGGAGGATCCCACATGGGTAGACGCCATGGTGCAAGAGTATGATTCTATTGTCAGAAATAGTGCATGGGAGATTGTTCCTAGACCGGAAGGGAAATCAGTGGTGGGTTCAAGATGGACCTACAAAGTTAAGCAGGCAGCTGATGGGAGTGTGGAGAAGTACAAGGCAAGATTTGTTGCTCGAGGCTTTTCACAGATAGAGGGGATCGATTATGAGGAGACCTTTGCACCTGTCGCAAGGTATTCTTCCATACAGATGATTCTTGCTCTCTTAGCACAGATGGGATGGCACATTCATCAGATGGATGTGAAGAATGCGTTCCTCAATAGAATCATTGAGGAGGAGGTGTACATTGAGCAGCCCAAAGGCTTTGAGGCTTTTAGCAGCGAGTCGCATGTGTGCAGGCTCAAGAGAGAGCTTTATGGGTTGAAGAAAGCACCACGTGCTTGGTACACATGGATAGATAACTATTTCACCAGACTTGGATTCTCCAAGAGTGAGGCAAATCCTAAGCTATACCAGATTGTGGTGGAGGGTAAGTTGCTTATCATTGTACTGTATGTAGATGATTTGATTCTAACGGGTGATGAGTTGTTGATATTTTCATGCAAGGATGATCTTGCTAAGGAGTTTGAGATGTAGGACTTGGGCCTCCTCAACTATTTCCTAGGATTGGAAATATGTCAGTGCAATGGTGGACTGTTTGTTTCTCAGGGTAGGTATGCTCGGGAGATACTGGAGAAGTTCAACATGCATGGCTGCAAGCTTGTTGATATTCCTCTTCTTGGAGGTTGGAGGAAGGAGGATGCCACTTCGGGAGAGGAAGTGGATACCACTGTTTATCGACAGTTGGTGGGGTCACTGATGTATTTGGTCAATACACGACCCGATATATGCTATGCAGTTAACCAGCTTTCACAAGCTATGGTTAAGCCTAACAAGCTCTTATGGAAGGCGGGAAAGCATGTATTGCACTATTTGAGAGGCACATCGGGATATGGATTGTGGTACACACAGGAGGATGAGGTGAAGCTATGTGGCTTCACAGATGCAGATTGGGCAGGAAGCCCAATAGATAGTGGTTTTTTGGTTCTCATGTAGAGCCTACTGTGTTTTACTGCGATAACCAGAGTTGCATTAAAATCTCAGCTAATCCTATATTTCATGATAGATCTAAACACATTGACATCAGGTACCATCATATTAGAGATTGTGTGCATCGGAGGATCATGTTACTTTCATACATTCCAAGGGAGGATCAGAATGTTGATATTCTGACGAAAGCTCTCACCAAGAGAAAATTCGAATACCACTGAGACGGGATAGGGGTTGTTGATAATCCATATCTTGTCGAGAGGTAGTGTTGAGATTGCAACAAGATGATGGAGCTTAGTGAAAAGAGTCACCTTCACTAAGTGGGCTCGCAGGCAAATCATGGCGCAAAGTCTATTTTTAGACTGTCTATTTTTAGACATATGGATCATGTATATGAGTTGCAGGATGCTGTTTATGGATGATTGGTCATGTTGGCAAAAATAGATGGACTTCTATTTTTAGACAACAGCGGTGACACTGTCAAGTCTAATTATAGAACAGTCAAATATTATTAGCTTATAATAATATTTAGACTATAAACCTTATCTTATTCTCTTGGAGCACTTCAGTTTGAGCTACAGATGTGGCACATGCAGCTGTTAGAAGGAAATATGTTTTCTTTGTGGGTCAATTGAGTTGTTTCATGCATGACTCCAGTTAGAACTCAATCAGTTCAGTTTGGTGGAGTTGATTGTGGAGTTGATGGAGTTGTGTTCAGTTTGACTTGGTTAAACTAGTTGTAATTAGTCTAACTGCAAATAGACTAATGATGAGTTGTTAAACTAATTATTAACTCATAATGCAACTAAAGAATACATCAGTTAACTCAGTTGCATGTCAGTGCATGTTCAGTTCAGCAGGGATATTCCACCAAGAAACCAACAACACTTCCTTACAAGATACAAGATTCTAGCCTCTGGATCTCTGGGATGAGGGATCCATACATAGATGATTGTAGCGGGGTGAGTCAGCTTTTGGGATTTTGATTAGTGTCCTCTCTCTGATAGTTCTTGATTCCACTTGGATATTGACGATCTCTTACTCATCCCTGGGCGAAATCAGAGAGGCAAGTGTCACACGAGAAGTTTCTGGAAGATTCCATGATCATCCACCTTCCAAACCATCTCTACCATTTGTATAATCTTGCCCATCACATCGTACAGAAGGGATTTTCAATATGCATCGCACTTTTTGCACTGAGTAGGTGAGAGCATCGCACCCTTTGCACTGAGCAGTCTATATGGTCCAATTTTGACCAGTTCTGAGCAGTTTTCTGTGGAGAACCTATGGGAGATGATGTAATCAGCTGACCTTGTTCCTTTAGGGCATGAAACAACACTTTTAAGGACTCATAAGCCCTTGGTTTATGGACATATCTGATTGGGGTTGCAGTGCCCAAATATGTCTATAACATTTTCCCCCTAAAGCATGAGGTCGAAAATCTTTTGATGTCAGGTGAAATGCTTTATCATGAGGATCCGAGGTTTTTCAAACTAGAAGGTGACCTGTAGTAAGATACAATACAATACATTATCTTCATAACGTTTTCATGACCTGGCTGAGGCAGGCATTCCCATACTCAGCTTTATAAATTAATTTTCATGTAAATAGGACAAACAACCACCTGTGTGGAAGACTGATGATTCTGATAGAGCCACCATCATTTGATTCAGATGATCATCTGTGTAGTAATGATGTACATTTGATGTCTTTATTTTCCTGAATATATCACAGCCCAGATGGATGAAACTAGATCTGGGGTCTTCAAACTCATCCAATCTTCGCCCGAAGTACAAGTCGATCCATGTGAAAAATGCTCTGGAGTCGAACATGGAAAGACATCGCCTGATTACCAGCCAATGATGTAAGCTGTTAACAGGTGCGAGAGGAATCACCGATAATTATGATGACCCTCAAGGTACTACAGTACATTTTGGGTGGTGTGAAAATAATACTTGGCGTCGAACACCA
>APFE030670458.1:20487-65698 GCA_000404065.3 Pinus taeda | reverse complement strand
AAGACTTCAGCAATCTCACCTCTGCGGATTCACCCTCTGGTCCATCTGCTGCTACTTCTACTTCCTCTTCGCTGGCATCGCCCATTTCTGGATCTCTTCGTCTACCTGCCTCTACTGCCTCCAAACGAGCAACAAGAATTCTGATCTCCTCTCTCAACCCTTCATCTACCAATCTGCGAGCACCTCTGCCACCTCGGCCACGACCTCGTCGCCCTACTTCCATATCCTCAACCACAATTATTACAAACTGAACATTGAAGACCAAAATTGTATTGCTTATGTTACTAACCGAAACATATACATCCACAATATTTCTTTCTTGTAATGTAACCTGCCATTTTTGAGAACCTGTATATATTTACTTTAAAATACATATATTAATTTTATTTGTTCTCAATTATATATTTATTGCGCCAAGAAACATGTAACGGAAGTGTGTAATGTAATGTGTAACATTTAATTAATCTAATGTGGGGTAGATCTCAGGTAAAAACTAAATATGTAAACCTAAATGTAAATGTAAATGTGAACGTAATTTTTAACATTTAACATTTTTAATCCAATGTCGGCCCTATTTAAAAACAAATCTGTTTTATACTAGCCTAGATCCATCTTTACTCTGAATCTATCAAGCCACCAGAGGGATCAAATATCTTTAGGCACAAACCTCTTTTCTTAGTGCATCAAATATTTTGAGGTGCAAACCTCTTTCTTGAGTGCAAAACTTGAGGAAATTTTGCACTCAAGAAATTTGATCCTCTGGGCGCTTGATAGATCCGAAGTTAAGGATAGATCCGAAGTTAAGATAGATCTAGGTTGATTTTAACAACATATGATATTTTTATGCATTCTCAAGTTATATATTTACTTTAACAATATATACTTTGATTTGGTGTTTTCAAGTTATATATTTATTTTAACTATATAATATAATTTTATGTGTTCTTAATTTATATATTATTTAACCATATATAACACTAATTTTATGTGTTCTCTCAAATTATATATTTAATTTTAATAATTTTTATAACAATAAATTTATATCTTTTCAAAGTTAATTGGGCAGACGCTTATTTTGGTATGGGTAAGAAATGTTGTAATGTATGTTTAACAATTTTGACAAAATCAATTATAAAAAATATAAATATAAATTAAATTAAATAAAAGATTAATATAATTTAATATAAACATTTTAACTCTGTGAAAATAAAATAAAATTATTTTTATAAGATAAGAATAAAAATCATCCATGGTATTAAGAACTTGTAGTATTGACCCATATTATTCATGTGGAATATAGCATATTTAAAGAGAGAAATTAAAACAACTTAGGTCCATGTTACTTAATTCCGATCTACCAAGGCTTAAGAAAGATCAAATCACCTTAAATACAAATCTTTTTTAAAGTGAAAAGAAATTTCATCTCTCTAAATACTTAGTAGATTGAAAATTAAAATAAATCTAAACTAATATGTTTACTTTAACAATCTATACAATAATTTTTATGTATTCTAGAACTTATATTTAATTTTGCTCATTGACTGCTTTTTAGGCTCAAAAAAACTATTAATATACATATTCATTTGTATGTAATATTAAACTTTTATGTATCTTATAATAATTACTTGGCATAGCTGCAATTTATTTTAAATATAGATTTTGAATTTTTTATTGCTAAAAATAATATTAACTTTAAAAGCTAAAAATTAAAATTTTTAATTATTTGAAAAATATTGAAAGAGAATCTTAAGTTTAAGGAAAATAATCATGTATTGAGTAAGTTTCGAGAAATGTTAATAAGTTTATTATTGAATTTTTTAAAAATAATATAAATTAAATTATTGGTAAATATTGATATACATTTGCATAATTATTTCATGATATATCTTAAAAAAAAAAAAAAAAAAAAAAAAAAAATAAAAAAAAAAAAAAAAAAAAAAAACCATAAAAATTAACAATTATAGCTTTTTAATTATTTATGTATATAAATAAAAAAAAATAAAATAAAAATTAATATATAAGATATACTTACGATTTAGTTTCGAGAGACTTCAAAAGCTCTGAAAAACCCTAAATGATAGCATGATTTAGCTCATCCTCCACAACAATAGTAGTTGTCTAGGGCTCCTCAACGCCGAAAGGGAATGGACCCCTAAAGCCAAATGTTGTTGACTGCTCGCTAAACATGTGTGAGAGGCCAATGGTAGTCATTAGAGCTATTGGACGCAAAAACATGAAATTTGTTCATTGGGCAAGACCTATAGGTGCATGGGATGATCGAAATGCGACTCTTATCTCTACGGATCAACGCCCAAGGGATCTCAACTTTATGCAACACGAAAGCCACAATGGTCTTAGTTACAAAGCATTGACCCAAAGTTCATAAGAGAGCATCATTGCTGCTCAGGTTGGATCTGGTGTCGTGCCACTATCGAATCAATCGGAGCTTTAAATGATTTCGTTAGAAGCATTTGAAGGCCTTCATTGGGCTTGAGGCAACCTCACCTCCTAAGGCCTCCCGTTTCGTAAGGTTTTTTATGTTCCTAAGGAAAGGCTACTACCCCAGATCTAGTAAATTTTACCATTATTGTGAAACAAATATGAGGAGGTTCCACTTGTCTGCAAGTCAAAGCCACAAATATTGTCTCTTTACTTGCAGTTAGGATTCAAGATTGGGGGATAACCCAATTTCAGCTCATATACGAAGGTCAACGGCTTTAGGATCAGAAAATCCTCAGTGAGTATGACATATCTAAGGATGCTACAATTTATTGGGTTCCAAGAGTAAGGGGTGGAGCCAAAGGCTGGGGTGTGTCTTCCTCATCCCAACTCAAGTCCTTCAAAGATATTTTTAAACCTGGACTTCCATTGCCTAACCCTAAAGATCTGTCAGGACTAGCATTTGTTGTAGATTAGGTAACAAAAACTCCATCTCTTGAAGTGGATAACGTGATATGTAGATTCCTGGCTACAGGTTATGAACAACAAGTGCTTATTTGTCAATTTAATGGTTTTTGACCCTCAACATCTACCCTTCAAGAGTGGGTGAAACAGAAGTGGTCTCAAAATATTGTGTTGCATTTCTATTCCAAATTATTGTTTGTTGTGTTCTTCCAAAATCTAGTGGATTGTCAAAAGGATTTTTATCAAGAACTCTGGCTTTGGGGTTGCTTTGGCCTCTTTTTTAAACCATGGTTCCTTGATATTTAATCCTCTTTCCATGTCAACATCGGCAACTCCTATTTAGGTAAGGCTCCCTAACCTGCCCATCCATTTGTCTCATCCCGATGTTTTTGAAAATGTGGGTAACTTGATAGCTCACTACATCAAAACCAACAACGATAGGATGGCTAAAGGAATTATCACATTTATTCAGATTTATGTTGAAGTGAACCTCACTAAAGGATTGTCAGATAAAATCCTCCTCTAATGGAGGGGTAGGGTTTATTTACAGCCGATGGATTATGAGAATATTGTTTTTCGCTACAGGATTTGTCAATAGATTGTCATCTCCAAAATGCTTGCTCCTTTTTGCTAAGGTCCAATACCCACTAAGATTCTAAGAAAATGAATTGTGTTTATTAAGATTCAAATGGATCAAAAGGACCTAAGACTATTATGAATCATATGCAGGATACCACTCAACAAATAATGAAACATATGGCCAAAGAAACTCCTTCAAACTCAACTCAACCTCATGTAGAGCCATCACGTCCCTCTATAGAGGAAGTTCACCCCTCGACCAAACCTGAAAAAGGCTATGTCACAATTTTCGCGTCTTCAATGAGTGGGTACAAAAGAACACTCGAATAGTGACAACGAAATTGCATTTTAAGTTCCAATATCCTCAAAGGAATGATATCATTGTCTCATCTACTCTTGACAATCCCTCGGATTGGATAGATGTACGTAAGAGAAAAATGAAAGAAGGATAAACCCATGCTCAATCCTAGGATCTAAGCCTAGGAAGGTTGTAAATGGAACGTTGCATATTGTGTTTAAGGAAGGAAGGATGTATTCTGGTTCGCTTTTGGTATAATACAAGTTGAATTATTGAGAAAACTTTCGATAATAATCACATAAGAGATGTTTTGTTGATGTGTTTCAAACCATCAAGTGTGGTTCATCGTCAGGACAATATGGAGAGTGATATCTGACTCCCATCTTGTGCTGACAATGAATGATCTGGTGCTCAAAATTATACTCAAAAATCAAAGTGTGCAAATATATATAAACTTAGCTTCAGATTGAAGAGCTTATCATCCTGAATCCAACGGTGCGAACGGCACTCGAATCCGAGCTCGTATGAAGAAGTTAGAGAGAGTCAAAGTTCATGTTTGACTTGGACAAATGGCAGGAAAAGATGATGTGGCAGGGCTCTTCAGCGAATGGGGAAGCACCAAGTGGTAGGACGCCATTAGCCCCTGCATTTCGCAAATTGCATGTCGCGGGTGGTTCAGCGTTAAAAATCTGCCCTCGAACAAGCCAGAGTGCAATGCGATAATCGCAATCGCACATCGCAACAAGGCAGGGAGAAAGGCATTAAAGAATAAGCCCCAACAGTTGAGATGTGACAATCGACCCCTGAGCAAGGAAGGGTTGTGATGCGATAATTGCAATCGCAGATCGCAATCACACACTGTAGAAAACAGAGTCCTTCATATATAAGACCATCGGTACTCTGCCGATTGTGAATTGCGAAAGGATCTCGGATGCGATAAGTTTATGAGTTTGGGTTAATAGTTCCATCGCGTCTGCCATATCATAATTACACATCGCCCCGCTGCGTTCACAAACCATAAGCCCGTCGGTTCTCACTGATTGCGATTTGCGATGAGATATACGGTGCCGACAGATTTTGGATCGCTGCACAACAAAAGTTTTGTTCAGTTAGTGCTTTTTGGACCTAATTTGTAGGATCATGCTGGATTTGGAGCAATTTGTGGAGCGAATAGTGGGAAAACTAGGAGAGGTCATAACTTCTTCAGTTTTCCACCAAATTGGATGTAAAAAGAGGCTAGATAACCATTTGTTGACAGGCTGGACTCATTGGAGTAGGTTTCAGAAGCATTTGAGCATTGTAAACACACCTTTTTACACTTTTGAGCATAATAGAGAGGCCCAAGCCATTGGAGGTTGGACCCAGGAGACATAGCCTAGGAGGGGTGAAATCCCTTATCATGTTCCTATTGTAATGTGTTTTTTATAATGCTATGTTCATGTTTATGTTGTTGTTCAATCTCTTATTTATGTTAAATTACTCATAAAACTAACATAAAAACTCATCGTTTCACTTGCAAAAATTCATGAATCCTTAAGCACAATGAAAGCATTTTGTTTCTAATATGAGGAGGATCTTAGCACAATAATCTAATATTCTAAATCAGATCAATTTGATATCAGAGCGCTATGTTTCCTTTGTGAAAGAAGGATTTAACTGTTTGCAAGTTTATGTCATGCTTACAAGGTTAAAACTCAAAAGAGGAGAAGGGAAGCTGGTTGGAAGCCCTGAAGTTGGTTCAAGGGGAAGGAGAGCAAGGTTGCCACAATCTCCAACACCAGTTCAGCCTTGAGTTGCAGTTGAGACTCCAAAGATCATGTCTCATGAAGGAGAACCTACGAACATGATAGAAGATGAGAATACCTTTAGAAAGGCTTTCTTTGATATGGCAATGATGGTGAAGGTCCTCTATAAAGAGAGGAATACCAGGTTGCAAGGGGAAAGTTCCAAACCTCCCAAAGGAGAAGGCTCTTCAGGAGGAGGTAATGGAAATGGAGACAAACCTCCACCCTCTCCACCATCTTCTTCATCTTCTTCTTCACAAGCATCTTCACCCTCTTCCACTAACACACAACCCTTACTCATACTCATCATCATACTTCAAAAGGAACTAGTAAATCACCTTTTTTAAAACTTGATGTTAAATTTGAGCTGCCCATGTATAATGGTGAAGTGAATGCAGATAAGCTTGATAATTGGATTCGTTGGTTGGAGGTCTATTGCAGGATTCAAAACCTTCAAGAGGATGACATAAATATTCAGTTAGCTTCCTTGAGAATGGAGGGTGCAACACTAGTATGGTGGGAATCAAAGACCCAAGAGAAGATTAAAAAACATGGTAAGATATCAATTTCTTGGAATGATTTCATTGCTGTAATCAAAAGGCAATTCTACCCTCTAGCTTATATGCAGAAATCCATCATGAATTGGCAGAACTTTAGACAACTTAAAGGTCAAACTATGCAAGATTACACCCAAGAATTCCAAAATAGGTCTTTGATGTTAGGTGTAGATTTTCAATCACAGGACACAATGCTGAAGTACATAGGGGGTTTACACGGTTACCTTAGGCATACTATCTTAATGTTTAATCCCAATAATATAGATGATGTGTGTGTGCAAGCCACCCATCTTAAAACAAGAGGGAAAAACATTCCAGAAGAAGGTAGTAAAAAGTCATTTAAGGGTAAAGAGAAAGAAAAGGGTTTCAAGAGAAATAAAAATGCATCCATTAAAAGGAAGGAGAAAACAATATGTAAACATTGTTCCAAAGAATGTCACAATGAATTTCATTGTTGGAAGCTTCGTCCCGAAATGAAACCAAAGAAATTCAACAACAAAGGAAAAGAAAAGATAGTTGTCATCATTTAAGAGGATTTGGGATCTGATTCGGTTGATGAAACTAAAATTACATCCATGGGTATAAAAGGAAAAGAATCCATTGCTAGCACTAGTATATCAAATTGTCACATTAGTACTCCAAATGAAGAAACAAGGATTGAATTATTTTATGTGAGGGTAATCTCAAAACATACAAAAATCGACACACTTTTTGATAGTGGGTCTCAAGCTAATTTGGTATTTGATGACTTAGTCAAGAAACTTAATCTTGAAACCATTTTACATCCCAAGCCATATCAATTGGGTTGGATATGCAAGGACACAAACTTACAGGTTACAAGAAAATGGATTCTTTGGTTTGCAATCACAACAAACTTCATTGACGAAGTTGAATTAGATGTTGTATTGCTTGATATATCAAGGATTGTTTTGAGTAGTCCTTACCTTTATGATAGAAAAGAAATCTTCTAT
The DNA here is from genome assembly GCA_000404065.3 of Pinus taeda. Lineage (NCBI taxonomy): Eukaryota > Viridiplantae > Streptophyta > Pinopsida > Pinales > Pinaceae > Pinus > Pinus taeda. The sequence goes on along the minus strand of APFE030670458.1, from coordinate 58,605 downwards.
CATCATGAGAGCTCATTGTAAGAAACTAAATCTTTCATTAGTTAATGCAGGGCAAATGAAAAGACTACTGAATTCAAGCAAGAATTTAGTGCTTCTTATGATCAAACCCAATTTTGATATTGATTATGAAGCATTTGATGGTTGTAATTCAAATTCGAACATTGATTTGGTTGATGTTGATAACCATGATGATGAGGTGTTTCAGAAAGCAAAATGATTTCCTTCCAAGAGGAGAATCCAACATGAAATACCATTGTAGCAAAAGTGTCTTCCTTCTAACATTGACATGCATCGGATGTCAAGAAGGGAAAGTGTAGAAATAAAAAGACAAATCCAGGGATTGTTGAATAAAATGATCATTCGACCTTCTCCTTTACCATGTGGTGCACCCCTTGTTTTGATGCCCAAGAAGAATGGTAAGCATTTCATTGAATGGGAATCAAGAGATGGCTTTCATCAAAGTAGAGTTGTTGAAGGAGACATATGGAAGACGGCATTCAAAAACAAGCAAGGTTTGTTTGAATGGCTTGTTATGCTTTTTAGTATTTTCCATGCTCCTACTACTTTCATGCATATGAAGCAAGATGTATTGTAGCCATTTCTAGACATGATGTTCTACTTGGATGACATTTTCATTTTCAGAAAATTCCATTATTAACATGTCATGTATGAGAAATAAATACTTGATGTCTTATGTCAAGAACATTTGTTATTGAAGATGTCAAAGTATATGTTGAATAAAACTTCTTTGATGTACTTGGGCCATGATATTGGAGAAGATGAGCTAAAGTTGGACTTCTCTAAGATTGATGCCATTGTGGATTGTTCAATGCTCAAAATAGTCATTTGGATAAGAGGTTTTTCGGGAGCAGCCCAATGTTGGAGGAGATATTTTGTAATTTTTTTTCCTATTGTAACTCATTTGCATTCTTTGGCAGTTGATCAAAAGGTCTTCCAGTGGGGAGGCAAACAACAAGAGGCGTTTGATGCTTTAAAACAAAACATCAGTTCAGCCTTTATACTTGCTCTTCTAAACTTGAAAAAGTCATTTGAGTTTCAAGTTGATGTATGCGACTATGCCATGGGTGCAGTCTTTATGCAATGTTGTAAGCCCATTTTTTTTCATTCATAAATTTTCAATGGTGAAGTGCTTAAATTGCAGCAACAAAGGCACTTCCATTGGATGGGTTTTCTTCTACTATTCCACTCGGTCAAAAGGTATAAGAAAGGTATAAGCAACAAGTTTGTTGATGTATTTTATAGGTCTATAGTTTGTATAACTACTTTCCTCAAGCATCATTTTGTTTTACATGAAAGTTATGTTCAGAAGAATACATACTTTCAAGATGTACATTCAATCTTGAGTCAAAGGAATAAAGTGGAGGAATTTGTTTACCATTTGCATCATAATGTATTGTATCATCTTGGTAAGAAGGATGTTGGTACTCATAGTAACATAGACAAAGCCAAAGATTCTATTGAACGACTCCAAATGGTACATCAAACAGTTCAAGAAAAACTTGAAAAGGCCAAAGGAAAGTACACAACAAGGCACGACAAGCATTGTGTAGATCACAAGTTCCAACTCAGTGATAAATGGATCGAGATTGGAAAAGTGAGGGCACTGTACCCTCACCTGTTGGACAACTGAAAGTGATCTTTTGGGGTCCAAAAGGCTTCGAGTGGGGAGGAGTGATCAGGTGCTCAAAATTATGCTAAAAAATAAAAGTGTCAGAGTCTCTATAAAATTAGCTTCAGATCGAAGAGCTCGTCATCCTGATTCCAATGGTGTGAACGACACTTGAATCTGAGCTCGTATGAAGAAGTTAGAGCAAGTCAAAGTTCAGGTTTGACTTCGATAGATGGCAAGAAAAGATGATGTGGTAGGGCTCTTCAGCGAATGGGAAAGATCCAAGTTGCAGGCCACCATAGGCCCTCACATTTCACAAATCGCATGTCGCAGGTGGGTCGGCATTAAAAATCGGCCCCGGAACAAGCCAGGGTGCGATGCGATAATCGAAATCGTACATCGCAACGGGGCAGGTAGAAAGGCATTAAAGAATCGGCCTCGGTAGTTGCGATGTGATGATTGCCCCCAAGCAAGGAAGGTTTGCAATGCGATAATCGCAATTGTAGATCGAAATTGCACACCGCAAAGAATAGAGTCCCCCATATATAAGATCGTCAGTACTCCATCGATTGTGAATTGCTAAAGGATCCCTGATACGATAAGTTTATGAGTTATGGTTAATAGTTCCGTCGGGTCCGCCATATCGATATCGTACATCGCCCTCTCGCATTCACAAACCATAACCCCGTTGGTTCTCGCCCACTGCGATTTGCGATGAGATAGTTAGTGCCGACAGATTGTGGACCGCCACGCGGCAAAAATTTCGCTCAGTTGGTGCTTTTTGGAGCCAATTTGTAGGATCATGTCAAATTTGGAGCAATTTGTGGAGTGAATAGTGGGAAAACTAGGAGAGGTCATAACTTCTTCAGTTTTCCACCAAATTGAATGCCAAAAGAGGCTAGATAGCCATTTTTTGGATAGTCTGGACACATTGGAGTAGGTTTCATAAGCATTTGAGCATTGTAAACACATTTTTTACACTTTTGAGCATAATATAGAGGCCCAAGCCATTGGAAGTTGAACAAAGGAGACGTAGCCCAGGAGGGGTGAACTCCTTTATCATGTTCTTGTTGTAATTTGCTTTTGATGATGTTTTTTTCATGTTTATGATGTTGTTCAGTCTCTTATTTATGTTAAATTACTCATACAATTAACATAAAAACTCATCATTTCACTTGCAAAAAATCATGAATCCTTAAGCACAATGAAAGCATCTTGTTTCTAATATGAGGAGGATCTTAGCACAACAATTTAATATTCTAAATCAGATCAATGAACCACACTTTATGGTTCAATACATGTCGACAAAACATCTCCTATTTGATTATTGCTGAAAGTTTTCTCAATAATTCAAGTATGGATGACAGAAGCCAGAATTCGAAAATAATACAAGTTGGGTTACAAAAACCATATATATAAGATATATATTCTCAATTGTAGTTATCTCGAGTGGTTGAAAGAAATGATAGTTATCTCTTCCACTTAGGTTCAAATCCCCACTAGTGACATGTTTAGGTTTGATGCCTCAAAGAATATTGTTGTAATGGCTTCAAGCTTAAGAAAATAACTTTTCAGTGAGAAACCCCACTTAAACATATTTATGGGGCGGGGGGGGGAGGCACATTGAGATACATTGTGCTTTGCACACGGAAATCAAAGCACAAGCCAAAAGTCTCCTCTTCAAAATGATTCCTCTTCTCCTCTGCACGGCTGCTGCCCAACTATTCGCACTCCCTTCCGGAGTGAGAAATTCTGCACGCAGCTACTGCTGCTTTGCTAGGAAAATTTGAACTTCTTGGCTAGAAGTCCCTTGAGGAAAGTATTCCCTTAGTGTGTGATCTTCCTTCCTTATGACGTTATTTTCACTAGCAAATTGCTGCAAAATCTACATCCCAGTTGAAGATCTTCTTTGCAAGGAAACTGTTGCTACTCCCTCAGCCTCTAGTACTTCTTCGACCTTGAAGATTTTATTCTATGTCGACTCACTTAGAGAATTGTAATTTTCATGAAAAATTGACCCTTCTGGCCAAGGAAATACGATGCCCTGGAGGGTTTCGAATTGTTGCCTATGCAGAAATTTGAATTTCCTCCTTCCTTTTGTGCTAAGCTCTCCGACTTACGATTTGTGCTTGATACCATGTGAAAAATCGATGATTCAATTTCCTACTGAAACAAATGATTAAATTTCTCCTACTTGTTAATTTCTAAATCAAGCTATTTACAATGTTACATAGTAAATATCGAAATAAAATCTACTGCAACCTTCACAATATAAAATATTGCGGAAACAAAATACAACATAGGAGAGAAATAAACACACACACAAGTACATCGTTGCTTTTGGACCAATGTCCCCAGAAAAACCCCAACTTGGGAAAAACGGTGTAGCAACTAAGGGTTTGATTATTATGCAGTAGTAAATTTGAGTACAAATATTTACATGCCCAAACTTGCAATCTAATACAGAGAATAAACTGGAAAAGAGGTAGTGAGAAATATTCACACTGTCATTGGCGATCCGAATTTGATCCAGGCTCTGAATGGCTAGCCCCATGCTGGCTCTGCGCAGTCTCTGCATCAACCTACGCAGATTTGCTTCACATCTTCTAGGAAATGCGCCACCCTTCCATTTGATCGATTTGCTGTCTGGAACTTGAATCTCTGGCCCTTTCGTGTCACAAGCCCCCTTCCAACACTAGATCTCGACCCTTCCAACACTAGATCTCGACTACTCCCAGCAAAATTATGGACTCCTAGCATGTGATTAATTATGGACAATGTAATATAAATGAGGGATATCTTCTCAAATGCTTCGGATTATTAAAATTGGAAGAGTGATGAGTGATAATATGGTAAAATTTTCCTTTCTATGTTATTATGCTATTGAATGCAAAATTTTAATGCCTTTTTAATTGAAAGTTAAAATCAAGTCGATAGATGAACTTTTTAGTTATGCAAGTATAGAAATTATACTCATATATATAATAAATATTATATATATATATATATATATATTATGGATGTCAGGTAATGTTAGTTTTGATATTCTCCTCATTACAAGGTAACGAGAAAGTTGTTACTAGAATTTTCTCTACTCACCTAAGATACCCTCTTCCTCTCTTTATTTGAGTGTTTTATTATAATGGTTGTGGATTCTTGTCTTTGTTTGAGTGTTTTATTCTAATGGTTCTCGAACATAGATTTGGTTGGTAATTGGACCACCTAGTATTTAATCTTGGGATTTCTAGATTCTCAATTAGTGGTTCTCAAGGTTTTCCCTTGTAGCAATGAGCCAAAAACAAGTAGTCTGGAAAATTTAGTAGTTAAAGTGTAATGACACATTATGCATGCAACAAATGCCTTGCATGTAAAATCAAAGAGTTAAAAAAGAGATTAAATAGTATATGAAAGAGGCAGACAAGGTGTACCAATGTGTTATCAATACCCACATTCAATAGGACCATTGAATAATAAAATTAGAAAATGACCAAATAATATAGACTCTCTAAAAAACATGTGAAATTAACAATATAAAACATGTAAATTGGAAAATTTGACAAAAATAATAAATACTTTCATGAATATACAACTTAATAAACATGTGAAAATATCTTTACAAATTAATTCTATTAAACAAAAATTACATCTTATTATAACATCTTAAATTATTATATATATATATATTTGGAATTAATTTCAACAATAATAAAATCCTATGGACTAAAAGTAAAAAAAATTAAAAAATCTTAGACTAAAAAAGCTAAATAAAAAATCATCAAGGAAAAATATAAATCAAAGAAATTCAAAATAAATCATAATTTTACTTTCTATTTCAATACATTAATTTTGTAATTTATATATTTACTTTAGCATATATATATTTGTTCTCATTATATATTTATATTAACAATAGATAATATTTTTTTTATGTATTTCAAGTTATATATACTTTAACTATATATATATTTTTTTGGTCGGTTTTCAAAGTATTTTATATATATATATATTAAGTATAGGTTTATTTTAATAATATATACATAAATTTATGTGTTTTCTAAATTATATATTTATTTAATAATTGTTGTTAAGTTTAAAAATTATGTTTTTGCCTTGAAGAGTATGGAAATTCTAGTTATATTTTCAAAAAATTGGCAAGGGTTTTTGGTGCCCTAAATGTTTTTGATGGTGACAAATCTATTTCCACCATCAAAAACATGATTCAAACATTGCATTTATGAGATTTTTTCAAATTTTTTTGCTCGGATTCGGGCCACTTTTGGTCGTCTGGGCAATTCCTCCGCCTTTGTAGACGACTCCTATTAATTTTACGTGTTTTTAAATTATTGAGTTGAGATGTTCTCTAATATGGTAGAAATGTTGTAATGTAATGTTTGATATTTTGACCAAGTCAAATTATATATAAATAAATAAAATAAAATTAAAAGATTAATATAATTTAATATAAACATTTTAACTGCCTGAAAATAAAATAAAAATAACAAAATAAACATAAAAATCACTCATGGTATTAAGAACTTTTAGTATTGATCCATAGTATTCATGTGGAATATAGCCTACTTAAAGGGAGAAATTAAACTAGCATAGATCCATCTTAATTCCCGATTTACCAAACACCAGAAATCAAATCTCCTCAAATACAAATCTCTTTTAGAAATAAAAAAAATTTAATCCCTCCAAACATTGATAAATCGAAAATTAAAATAAATCTAAACTAAATTAACGATTTATATAATAATTTTATATATTCTAAAACTATATTTAATAGATATATATTTACTTTAAAAAATATATGAAGAAGTTGAGTTGCTGATCTCAACTAGTTTTTAGGCCGAAAAAAACTATTAATATACATACATTGGTATGTAAAATAAACTTTTTATATTATTTATAATAATTATTTGATAGCTATAATCCATTTAAAATATAAATTTGACTTTTAATGTAAAAGTAATATTAATTTAAATGCTAAAAATAAGTTTTAATTATTGAAAGGGAAATATGTAAAGGAAAATAACCAAATATGAACAATGTTTTTAGAAATATTAAGGGTTATAGGAGTTTTATAAATATAAAAATTAAAATACTGATAAATATTATATGACATTTGTATAACTAACTTCTGATATATTTAATATTAATCAAAGATTAAAAATAATAATAAAAATTAACAATATAAACTTTATTATAATTTATATATTATATAAAAAAATTAATATATAAGTTAAACATATATAAGGTATATTTACGATTTTGTTTCGAGAGACTTTAGAAGATCTGGAAAACCCTAAATGATAGCATGTTTTGGCTCATCCTCCACAGCCATAGTAGTTGTCTAAGGCTCCTCAACGCTAAAAGGGAATGGACCCCTGAAGCCAAATGTTGTTGAATGCTTGCTAAACCTGTGTAGGAGGCCGATGGTAGTCGTTAGAGCTACTGAACGTAGAACCATGAAGTTTGTTCAGTGGGGAAGACCTATAGGTGCATGGGATGGTCGAAATGTGACTCTTATCTTTGTAGATCAACACCCTTGTAGGGATCTCAACTTTATGCAACACGAAAGCCGCAATGGTCCTAGTTAAAAAGTGTTGACCCAAAGTTCAAAAGAGAGCGTCATTGCCGCTCAGGTTGGATATGGTGTCATGCCACTATCAAATCACTCGAAGCTTTAAATGATTTCGTTAGAAGCAATGGGCTTGAGGCAACCTCAACTCTCAAGGCCTCGGTTACTACCTCGGATCTAACTCTAAGGTTTTTAATGTTCCCAAGGAAAGGTTACTACCTCGGATCTAACGAATTTTACTATCATTGTGAAACAAATATCAGGAGGTTCCATTTGTCCGTATTCAAACCCACAAATCTTGTCTCTATACTTGCAGCTAGGATTCAGGATTTGGGGATAACCCCATATGGGTTTTTTTTTTTTTTTTTTTTTTTTTTTTTTTTTTTTTTTTTTTTTTTTTTTTTTTTGCTTTCAGTTCAGCTCATATATGAAGGTCGATAGCTTTAGGTTCAAAAAACCATCAATCAGTATGGTATATCTAAGGATGCTACAATTTATTGGGTTTCAAGAGTAAGGGGTGGAGCCAAAGGCTGGGGTGCATCTTCCTCATCCCAACCCAAGTCCTTCAAAGATATTCTTAAACCTGGACTTCCACTTCCTAACCCTAAAGACCTATCAAGACTAGCATTTGTGGTAGATTAGGTAACAAAAACCCCATCCCTTGAAGTGGATAACTGATATGTAGATTCGTGGCCACAGGTTATGAACAACAAGTGCTTATTGTCAATTTAATGGTTTTTGACCCTCAACATCTACCCTTAGAGAGTGGGTGAAACATAAGTGGTCACAAAATATTGTGTTCCATTTCTATTCCAAATGATTCTTTGTTGTGCTCTTCCAAAATCTAGTGGACTGGAAAAAGGTTTTTTTATCAAGAACTCTGGATTTGGGGTTGTTTTGACCTCTTTTTTAAACCATGGTTCCCTGATTTTAATCCTCTTTCCATGCCAACATCAACAACTCCTGTTTGGGTAAGGTTCCCTAACCTGCCAATCCATTTGTCTCATCCTACTGTTTTTGAAAATGTGGGTAACTTGATAGCTCACTACCTCAAAACCAACAATGGTGTCTAGCTCTGTTGCCCATCAATTACTGCATAACTCTAATTTTTGTTGTTGGCTATCTTGAATTGTTGCCAACACTGCATTTGCACTACAACCCTCTCCAACGTTGATGATGTAACTGCAACAACTGCAAAAAAAAAGAATCCAAAATACTGAACCAACTGTGGCCAGTCTGATGCATCTATCACCCGAGTCCTAACTGCTGCTAGACTCTGCGCTGTCATTGAAGCCTCTACATTGTTGCTAACTCTGCACTGTGCCAACTGCATTGCTTCCAACTCTGCTCTACAATGCTCAGAATCTGACCACTACTATCTACTGCTTTTATCACTTTGGCACCTGATTGCATTAACTGCCACTGATTCATCCTGTCACTGCATGTCTTGGGCTCCCGTAGTAAGGTATTGATTCATGAGGTGGACCTCCTCAAGAATCCCTCCCATCCTGTAGCTCTCTGGGGCTACAACTTCAAATCACCCCATCTCACCCTTGGAGGTAACTCGGTGATCATGGCAAACTCTTCCTCTAGTCTAGAGGACAACCTGTCGATCTCAGCGGATGTAGCCTGCTGATCCTACTTCTCCTCTTTTTCCTTCTTCCTGAGAGGACATTGAATGTTGTAGTGGCCAAGCTCACCACACCTAAAGCACTTGATCTTGGAATTGTCCTTCTTCCTCCTGCGCTGCTCCTATTTCCTCTTAGATGCGAGGGCCACATCTTCCTCCCCCTTTACTTGCTTCTTCCCACTATCGCTTCTACCACCACTGGTGGTGCTCTTCACCAGATCTCGCCTCATCTACTCCTCCTGCAGATCAACCCACACACGTTCTCAATATGACAATTTTTTTTTTTTCTGCCTAGGATACTTTGGACGAAAATTTGCCATTCTTCGGAAACATTGTTCAGAGTTAATTATACAAACTCTGTAGGCTGGGGTGCTGACCCTACTGAATCTCGCTGATCCCGAACATCCTGAAGCCTAGTAAGGAAGGAGTCTATACGCTTCCTTTTTTGCATCCTCGTGCATCTCAACTTCTTCTCAAGATACATCTTTCGCTGCTCGGAATATCCTTCGTACAACATGAGATACCACCTGATCTCGAACCCCATCGAGAATCAACCTCTTAGCTTTTGCCATCTCCTTATTGTATTTCTTAAGCAAATCTGCATCTGCGGGTACAACTACAACACTATCAATATAAGTTTTGAGATCATGCTCATCTAGAAGGCAAGAAATTCTATCCTTCCAGATCACATAGTTGGAGGCTTTGTCCAACTGATCTTGATCTCTCAACCCAGGTGATGCCATCTCTCTGAAAATGTCGAATTCCTCCTCTTCTCTTCTACACAGTTGATGCCTAGCTATTCACACTCCCTTATGGAGTGAGAAATCCCACACACAACTACTGCTTCTCTGCTAGGAAAATTTGAACTTCTTGGCTAGAAGTCCCTTAAGGAAAGAATTCCCTCAATGTTTGCTCTTCCTTCCTCTTGGCGCTATTTGCAGTAGCAAACTGCTGCAAAATCTGTGCCCCAGCTGAAGATCTTCTCTGCAAGGAATCTGTTGCTACTCCCTCTACCTCTTTTACTTCTTTGATATGGAAATATTTATTCTCTGCCGATTCACTCAGGGAATTATAATTTTCACAAAAAACTGACCTTTCTGGCCAAGGAAATATGTTGCCCTTGAGGGTTTCGAATTGTTGCCTACGAAGAAATTTGAACTACCTCCTTCCTTCTGTGCTAAGCACTCTGGCTTACAATCTGTGCTTTGCTACCATGTGAAAAATCGGTGATTCAATTTCCTACTGCAACAACTGATTAAGTTTCTCCTACTTGTTAATTTCTGAATCAAGTTATTTACGGTGTTACACAGTAAATATCAAAATAAAATCTACTGCAACCTTCACAACATAAAATATCGCGGAAACAAAATACTACTTAGGAGAGAAATAAACACACACACAAGTACATCGTTGTTTTTGGACCAATGTCCCTAGAAAAACCCAACTTGGGAAAATCAGTGCAACAATTAAGGGTTTGATTATTATGCAGTAGTAAATCTGAGTACAAATATTTTCATGCCCAAAATTGCAGTATAATACAAAGAATAAACTAGCAAAGAGGTAGGGAGAAATATTCTCACACTGTCGCTGACAATCCGAATTTGATCCAGGCTCTAAATGGCTAGCCCCACGCTACCTTTGCGCAGTCTCTGCATCTACCTACGAAAATCTGCATCATAGCTTTTATGAAATGCATCGCCCTTCTAGCTGATCAACTTGATGACTGGAACTTGACTCTCTAGCCCTTTAGTCTCACACCCCGACTTCTGGCACTAAATCTCGATTGCTTCCAACAAAATTATAGACTCCCTCTGAAGCACTGCGATGCCTCTGCATGGCACTGTGCTACCTCTATGAACCTCTCATTTCCTTCTCTTCCTTGCACTCTCTGAAACTGGAAACCCCCCCTCCTATCTACTACACCTACCCATCACTACAAGAAGATCACTCAATCTCTCTCCGACAACTCTACATTGCTACTCTTGAGAAATTCGATCTCAAGATCTCACTATCTCATTGTATTCTCTAAGTGCCCTTCAAGCCCCTTCTTATAATATCTTGTTGGAGCACCAATGACCAAGATTAAAAAATAATCAAAGGCTAAGATTAACTGGGAGTTGATCTGAGTCTTCTTCTAGAAGATTCACACAAGATTTAATTAATACCCTTTAATTAATCACATTTCCTAAGTTTAGACTTAGGAATACATTAAAAATGATTAATTATTTTAATTAAACCATCTCTAAGTGGAATTTTCCCAAACGATTTCTGGGTCTTGGAGAAATCATGTGTCTTAGCTTCACTGCAAAATATTGAGGCTGGAGCACATCCGATGCTACATAAATGAACACTCCCTCTTAGCGAGGAATGTGTTATAGTGCTGCAACCCACTGAAGCATCACTCTGTCTCTACCCCCATCTCCTGTTGTGCTGCTGATGTCAAGCTTTGTTTTCCATCAACTACTGCACAACTCTGATTGCTGCATTTGTGTTGCTTCTGGCCTTGCTGAATTGATGCCAACACTGCATCTGCACTTCAACCCTCTCCAACTGTCGCTACTATAACTACAACAATTGCAACGGAAAAGCCTCCAAAACACTGAACCTACTGTGGTCAGTATGATGCATCTGTCACCCAATTCCTGACTTTTGCTAGGCTCTGTGCTGTCACTGAAGCCTTTGCGCTGTTGTGCCAACTACACTGCTGCCAACTCTGCTCTGTGCTACTCAGAATTTGACCGCTACTAGCTACTGCATGCCTTGGGCTCCTGTAGCAAGGTATTGATTCATGAGATAGACCTACTCAAAAATCATGCCCATCCTGTAGCTCTCTGGGGCTACAACTCCAATCACCCCACCTCACCCTTGGAGGTAACTCGGTGGTCATGGAAAACTCTTCCTCTAGTCTGGAGGACAACTTGTCAATCTCAGCGAATGCAGCCTGCTGATCTCGTTTCTCCTCTTTGTCCTTCTTCCTGAGAGGACATTGAGTGTTGTAGTGGCCAAGCTCACCACATTGAAACATTTGATCTTGGAAATGTCCTTCTTCCTAATGCGTTGCTCCTGCTGCTCCTTAGATGCGAGCACCACATATTCCTCCTCCTTTACTTGCTTCATCCCACTACTACTTCTACCACCATTGATGGTGCTCTTCACCAGATCTCGCCTCATTTTCTCTTGGTGCAAATCAACCCATACATGTTCCCAATCTGGCAGTTTTTCTCTGCCTAGGATACTCTGGTCGAAAACTTTCCATTCTTCGGAAACGTTTTTTAAGAGCTAATTATACAAACTCTGTAGGTTGGGGTGCTGACCCTCCTGAAGCCAACTGATCTCGGACACCCTAAAGCCTAGTAAGGAAGGATTCTATATGCTCCCCTTTTTGCATCCTCGTGCAGCTTAGCTTCTCCTCAAGATACATCTTTCGTTCCTCGGAAGATCCTTCGTACAACATAGCTCATGCTTCCCACATCTGACGGGCGATATCTTTTCTAGCTATGTGAGATACCACGTGATCTCTAACCCCATAGAGAATCAACCTCTTAGCTTTCCCCATCTCCTTCTTGCATTTCTTAAGCGAATCTGCATCTACGGGTACAACTACCACACTATCGATATAAGTTTTGAGATCATACTCATCTAAAAGGCGAGAAATTATAGGCTTCCAGATCACATAGTTGGAGGCTCCATCCAACTGATCTTGATCTCTCAACCCAGTTGATGCCATCTCTCTAAAAATTTCGAATTCCTCCTCTTCTCCTCTGCACAGTTGCTGCCCAGCTATTTACACTCCCTTCTAAAGTGAGAAATCCCGCACACAACTATTGCTTCTCTGCTAGGAAAATTTGAACTTCTTGGCTAGAAGTCCTATGAGGAAATAATTCCCTCTGTGTGTGTTCTTCCTTCCTCTTGACGCTATTTGCACAGAAGATTACTGCAAAATCTGTGTCCTAGCTAAAGATCTTCTCTGCAAGGAAACTGTTGCTACTCCCTCTCCCTTTGGTACTTCTTCGATCTGGAAAATTTTATTCTTTGTCGACTCACTCAGAGAATTAAAATATTCATGAAAAATTGACCCTTCTGGCCAAGGAAATATGCTACCCCTAAGGGTTTCGAATTGTTGCCTACGTAGAAATTCGAACTGCCTCCTTCCTTCTATGCTGAGCTCTCCAACTTACGATCTGTGCTTTGATACCATGTGAAAAACGATGATCCGATTTCCTACTGCAGCAACTGATTAAATTTCTCCTACCTGTTAATTTATGAATCAAGTTATTTACAGTGTTACACAGTAAATATCGAAATAAAATCTACTACAACCTTCACAACGTAAAATACTGCATAGGAGAGAAATAAACACACACACAAATACATCGTTGTTTTTGGACCAATGTCCTAAAAAAAAACAAACTTGGGAAAATCAGTGGAGCAGCTGAGGGTTTGATTATTATGCAGTAGTAAATCTAATTACAAATATTTACATGCCAAATTGGCAATCCGATACACAGAATAAGCTGGCAAAGAGGTAGTGAGAAATATTCTCACAATATCACTGGCAATCTGAATTTAATCTAGGCTCTAAATGCTTATCCCCACGCTTCCTCTACGTAGTCTCTGCGTTAGCGACCTACACAGATCTACATCACAGCTTCTAGGAACTGCGTCACCCTTCCATTTGATCGATTTGCTGACTAGAACTCCACTTTGGCCCTTTGGTCCTACACCCTCGTCTTCCGACACTAGATCTCGATTGCTCCTAGCAAAATTACGGACTCCCTTTGAAGCATTGCGTTGCCTCTCTAAACCTCTCGTTGCCTTCTCTGCTTTGCACTCTCTAGAACTAGGAAAATCCCCTCTGTTCTACTATCCTTGCTCCTCACTGCAAGAAGATCACTCAATATCTCTCCAGCAGCTCAGCGTTGCTACACTTGAGAAATTCGATCCCTAGATCTCACTATCTCGGTTTGTTCTCCAAGCGCCGATTAAGATCCTTATAATTTTTCGTTGGATCACCAACGACCAAGATTAAAACATAATCAAAGGCTAAGATTAACTGGGAGTCGATCCTCGTCTTCTTCTAGAAGATTCACACTAGATTTAATTAATACCATTTAATTAATCACATTTCCTAAGTTTAGACTTAGGACTACATTAAAAATGATTAATTATTTTAACTAAAGCATCTCTAGGTGGAATTTTCCCAAACGATTGTGGGTCTTGGATAATGCATGTGTCTTAGCCTCTCTGCAAAATATCGAGGCTAGAGCACATCCATTGCTACATATATCAACAATTTTGTAGAGGATGGGGGCCCCATTCGTTGGTCTCGGTGTGAGGTGAATGACGCAAATGTGATAAAATGCATAGTGGATCTTGAAGCAATTTTTATCAGTGTATTAGAAGAAATTGATAACCTCGGGAAGAAGAATAAAAGACTATCCAAGGAAGTCATCTTCATGAAGACTGAAAGAGAAGAAGCAAAAAGAATGGAAGAAGTGTTGAATAGTTAGCTAAAAAAGAAGGAAGAAAATAGTGAAAATCTTGAAGCAGAAATTGTCTCATTAAGGAAAGAGCTAGATAATCTCAACAAAAATATGAAAAGCTCTCAAACCATGGATGCTATTCTTAACCGTCAAAGATCACCATATGATAAGATCGATCTTGGTTATATGGGTGAGAACTTATACAGAGAAGATGCAAACATCATGTCACCGAGTAAGGAAGTCGTAGAAAAACCTAAAAGCTCCAATCTCAATGAGAGCAAGGATAGGAAACGAGAGGAGTTTCAAAACACTGCTACACCAAAAAGCTATGCTAATGCTCTCAATACGTCCATTCACAATGCAGGTAGCAATCCAATAAGGGAAAAGGGCCAACAATATTCTCTCAAATATATTGATGAGCCCCATCAATAGGTATATTTTGAAGATCATTATGCCATCCTCCAGCCTTAAAACTATCCTTCTCTCACATTAATTCACATTTTTTGTTATATTATGCTTAGTAAGAGGAGTAAAAGGTTTTTGTCAAAATATGTGGCCTAATGCGGTTTAATTGCAGTAAAAAGAAGAATTTTTTAGGCAATTACTATGCAGGGGCTTGATGGAGACAACCAGGATAGAATCTAGGGGGTTTGTCCACCTCCTTAACTCCTTAACTCGGCTTGGGATCACAACATCCTCTCTCACCAGTTCGAATTCATTGGTAGCCAAGTGACTCCTAGTCCAACTGAAGCTCAAGAGGGACAAGATCCACCATTTCCGAGATCAAGTAGGGTATCACTCCTACTTTCAAGGGAGTTATTATCAACTGCCCTTTTGTATAAGTAAACAAGAAGAAAAGATCATTAGGATTCAAATTTTTTGTTCAGCTAGGTACAACACTTGAGCTTGAAGCTTGACATTGTCACTTTGTACTTTTATGTGATGTATGATACCTTTACTTTTTGATAATGAGAAGTTGGATTTTAAGCTGCATCTGAGTTAGTTTCATAGGGATGAGACCCTTGGGTTTGGGCCCAACCTAGAGGCTTTGGTCCCTCTTTTGTACTTATGTTTCTTCTTGATTCCAAGCATTTCATAGTTTTTTTCATTTTAGTAGAGATTAAGCTATAAAAACCTGTGGTTGCAACCTCTACATCACCTCTCTTGTGGGCGAATGAGTGGAAGGATACACAACCTCAATCTAAAAATATTGTGTTTGTGATTCCTTGGAAATAGATGAATGTTAGTTGTTCTGCTTTACATTTTCTTTCTGTAGCTTAGAAGTCAGTTTAGTGATTAGATTAGTGTTATGGCATAAAATAGATGTTACTTAAATTCAACTCATCTTTTCCATCTTAGGTTATCTCATTTTGTTAATGAAAAATGGATGTATGCATGTGATTGATTGTAGAGTTCTGTTGATCTGCAGGGAAGGGCACCTTTACCACTTGCATATTTGAATATTCTCTTTCCACCTTCAGCTCTGTCCCAAAACTCTGTTTCCATAAGTCATTTTTCCTAGTATACTGTGAGCATTCATCCTAGTGCAAGACAAACCTCTAAGGGGCCTTGAGATTTTCTAAGGGGCTCAAACCAACCTCCCTTCATTTGCTTCAACCTCCATCCACCTCTCCATACCCTCAATACATCATTCCCACCCTCAAAAGCCACTCGGAACCTCTCCTGTAGCATTACAAGCCCTCTTGTAGCAATATATGACCTCTTGTAACAACCATCTGTAACAAGCCTGTAGCACCACTTTCCTTCATCAATTTTGATCCCCACTTGAAATTTAGCTCAGTCAAGATGAATAATGACCACCAGCTATGATTTGATGATAAAGGGAAGCTCCTAGGCCACTCCAACCATTCCTTTTATTCACTGTAAAACATAATAGAATTAGTTCTTTTTATCACAAGTATGATGCAAGCAAGCTACTTATTTTCAAGCAAGCGTGAACTAGGGAGATGATACATGCAATTGTGATTGGTAGTTTGATGAATTATGCAAGATAAAATAACTTCTTTTCTACAAGTAGATTTGGTAGTTTAATGGATTTTGCAAGATAAGATAACTTTCTTCCTGTAAGTAGATTAGCCCTAGTCCTTTCATGAATTGGTTAACTACCATCTACATGTTAAGTAATTGACATTTCCACTTTCATAGCTAGAATTAGCTTTCAATTGTATCTTCATTAGCAAGCTTTAATTTTAATTCAGTAGGAGGAATGGTCTATGAACACTTTTGATCTAATGTCATGATTGAGGGTGGCATGAGTGGAATCCAATCTGTTGCGCATATAGCACTGTCACCTCTAAGTTTGTACGAACCCTGGGTTGATAATTTGAGCTGAGGATCCCTTGGGAGTTGTAACATTCTTGGTGCAATACCACAACTCACCACATATCAATCCAAAATAATTGTTCCAATATGGAAATTATATGCACCTAAGTATCAAACTATTATTAGTGGTCATTGTTTCTTATGCAAAATTTTTGGACATCAAGCAAGAGAGTGTAAAGCTATAATGGTTATGATAGAGGTTTTGACTAAACCTCTAAGAATAAGCTTGTAGACAAAAAAATAGAGATATTGATGGAGTCAATTAAAGAAATCATAATTCATTTGTTCCATTATCCAAGTATAGTATAGAGTGTTACATATGCAACAACTTTGGACATATGGCATGAGACTATCCTACAAAGTCAAGAGAAGGGTTTTGAAAGAAAAAATAGGAAGAATCACCAATAGAAAAATGTGGATTGGTTATGTATGCTCGAAACAATTAGAGTGAGTGGTATGTTGATAGCGGGTGTTCTAAAAACATGACTGGAGATCAAAATAAAAGTATTACTCTAAAGAAGAAAAAGGAGAAAATGTGTCTTTTAGAGAGAATGGATCTGCAAGAATAGTTGCTAGAGGTCATAAGCCTTGAAAATGGTAGGACTAAAGTACAAAATGTTTTTTACGATTCAAGCATAATCTTTTTTAAGTGTTAGCCAGATATGTGATCAAGGTTATGATCTCACTTTTTGTGCTAAAGATAGTGAAATAAGGAAGACTAAGTTAGGAAGATTATTGGGAAGAATGACAAGGACTCCATGAAATGTATATATTCTCGATGGAGTTCAAGGAGAAAAATGTTGCATTAGACATGCATATGAGGGTTGGTGTGGCATAAAAGGATAACACACTTGAGCTTTGACATTTCAATAAAAAACAAAAGAACACAAGCAATAAGAGCTATGCCCAAAATATTGATACCAACAAGCACCATTTGCGAATCTTGCGAACATGGGAAACAAGCAAGAGTGAGCTTCCAAGATAAAGGAGTGTTTGACATCAAAACCTCTATAGATTGTTCACACATATGAAAACCAACAAGGACACCCACCCTATAAGGAGAAAGGTACTTTATGTTGTTTATTAATGGTTATACTAGAATGTTTTGAATTTCTTTTATTAAAGTAAAATCAGAAGCACTAGATACTTTCAAATAATTTAAAGCCCTAGTTGAAAGTGAAACCGATCTAAGAATCAAATGTCTAAGATCAAATAGATGAGGAATTTATCTTAAATGATTTTAATGAATTATGTGACAAGTATGGAATCAAGATACAACTTCCAATTGCAAGAAATCTATAACATAATGGAGTCATAGAAAGAAAGAACAGATCAACGCAAGAAACAACAAGAACCGTGTTGTTAGAGGCCAAATTACCAGATAATTTTTGGAGAGAAGCAATTGTTACAACAATGTATATCATTAACATAGCATAACTCCAAGTTAACAATGACAATACACCATATGAGCTATGGAAAGGCAGTCCAACAATAGTTAAGTATTTCATAATTTTTTGAAGCAAATGTTACATGAAGATAAATTATGATAAATTGGGCAGATTTGATCCTAGAGTAGACGAGGGAATATTCCTTGGATACTCAATAAGAAGTAAAGCTTACAAATTCTACATAAAATACTATGCAAAGTTGTGGAAACTATTGATGTAAGAATAGACAAAGCATTGCTAGATAAAGAAGTAGAACAAACATGTGAGAATACAAAAGATACCATCTACGTGGACCAAGAAGAGATTACCACAAAGGAAGAACAAGAAGAAGAAGCATAGTCTCCATTGAAAACAACTTTTAAATACGTGCAAAAACATCACCAAAGAACCAAATTATTGGAGATGTTGATGCAAGAATACAAACCTGGAGAAGAATGAACAATTCACCAGGAAAAGACAAACTTGATTTGCTATCCAAAATAGAGCCAAAGGACTTTGCACAAGCTAGTAAGGACCAATATTGGGTAAATGCTATGGAAGAAGAATTGAATCAAATTGAGAAAAATGGAACTTGGAAACTTGTGCCATGACTAAAAGATAAAAACATAATTGGGACTAAGTGGGTATTCAAAAAACAATATGAATGAAGAGAGACAAATTATCAAAAACAAGGGAAGACTTGTTTATAAGGGTTATGCACAAATTGAAGGAATTGACTTCGAAGAAACATTTTCTCAAATTTCTAGATTAAAAGCAATAAGAATGTTCTTGGAATTTGCGTGTTTGAATGGATTCAAATTTGATCAAATGGATGTTAAATCAACCTTTCTAAATGGATACTTAAAGGATGAAGTATACATCAAAGAACCAAAAGGTTTTTACTTGTCTGGAAATAAAAACTATATGCACAAATTGAAGAAATCTCTTTATGGGTTAAAGCAAGCTCCAAAAGGTTGGTATGCTAGGCTGGACCACTATCTTCAATATCAAGGCTTCGAAAGAGGGATTGCTGACAATAATATCTATATCAAGATGGAAAATGATAGTTTACTATTTACACTTGTATATGTGGATGATCTCATCCTTGGTAGCAATAACGATGAAATGAGTCATGGATTTGCTCGGGAAATGTCAAAGGAATTTGAAATGTCAATGATTGGATAATTATCCTTCTTCCTTGGACTTCAGGTTTCTCAAATCAATAAAGGAATATTCATTTCCCAAACCAAATACCTCAAGGAGATGCTCAAGCATTTTGGAATGGAAGAATTTGCACCAGTTATTACTCCTATGATTACTGGATGTAAGTTGAGTAAGGATGATGAATCTCTTGCGGTCAAATTCAACTCTTTATAAGTCTATGATTGGGACTCTACTATACTCGACAACTTCAAGATCAAATATTATGCAAGCAGTAGGAATGGTTGCAAGATTTCAACAAACACCAAAGGAACCACATATTCAAGCAGTAAAGAGGATATTTTGATACTTAAAGGGCACACTCGATTTTGGGCTATGGTATCCTAAGAGTGCATATTTCACATTAACAACATACACAGATGAAGACATTGAGTAGAATGTCAAGATGGAATATATCAACATCAAAGAACATGTTGTTGACATATTTATTAAACCTCTGCCCAAAGAAACCTTGGAACATCTTAGGTAGAAGTGGGGAGTGATCTCTCATTTATCTCAGTAAAGAAAGCAAAAACTTAGGGGGGGTACCCTTTTCTATTGACATCAAAGGGGGAGAGAAGGTAGATAGGGGGAGGAGTTGAAGAGAAGGATGGAGAGAATACAAACGGGGGGAGCAACTACTAGAAGAAGCAGGTATAAGAGTATTTCCATCAATAACAAAATGGGAGATTATACAAACTAGTAGTTATTGATGTCAATGGTTGTCCAGATGAAAGATAAAGTTACATAGCCAAATAGAATATTTCGAGTTTTCAAGAAATATTATTTTTGGATTTTTGATGCCCCATTTGGACACCCTATATTTGAAGGCATTATTTTTCCAATTACATAGTCAACTGGAAGCATATGCTATATAGTTGGAAATCTTATTCCGAGTACTTTCCAACGATATATGACACACCTTCTAACTCCTGATGGTTGAGGAGAAATGATTTTTTGAATATTCATTATACAATATGCCAGTCGAACCAACCAATGGACAAGTAGAACTAGGCTAGACCCCAAATGCACTATAAATAGGTGTAAGAAGGAGAATTTATAGCCACTACTCAAGGATTTGGTTATGTGTTTAGGAGAGCGAATGAGCAGGTCCAAAGTTCATACCTCTTGAACCAAGAAGAAGTGATGTGAATTCGAGTTGATGCAACTTTCTGTGGAAGGGTTTTGGTCGATAGTTTGAAGGCCTTTTGGCATTATTCTTGTGAAGGGTTTGTTGGAAAATGTAGCTAGTTTCGGTCTTCATAATTTCTAACATTATGTATTTTGTGTAAAAATCAAAATAAAATTAAAAAAAATATTATTATTCTTCTAGACAAGCATGTTCTTCGTGTTTCTAAGCTTTTGAGTCAAAAACTCAAAGTCCTATTTAGACCTATTGTAAAAGAAAAAGGAAAAGAAACTTTAAATATGTATTTTTGGGTCAAAAACCCTCTAGATGCCAACTCGGCCTACCTTTTATGTCACCTTGCTCCAAAGGACATGCCTATTCACACCCCTCTGGACTGTTGAGAAATGTAAATAATATCGATATTCATAATTGTATTTGAGTCATGATGTAATGTATTTGTCAAAAGAAAGAAAATAAAAATTATTATAAAAGAAAATTTTATTTTTATGAGCATGGGTTTCATGCTATATTTATTTTGTCTCTAGGTCAAAAGCGCTCATTGAGTGCTCTAGGGTTTGTGTCTTGAGTCAAAGTCCAAGTCATGGTGTAAAGGACCCTTCATGGGCTCATTGTGTCAAAAAAAGATAATTATTTTTTATGTGTCTTGCCCCTCCTCCACCATGTCGGGTTCCTCATCAAGAGAACCTCTAACATGTGTCAAGTCGACCTCATAATGGAGATAAGACCACTATATATAGAGAAGCAATTCAACCTTATGGAATATATTATGATCATCAATCAAATATGCAACTTTGGAAGAAAGAATACTTATGTGAAGGCTAGATGTAGGAAGTGAAATCCTCAAGAAGTAAGAACAAATACTTGTCAAAAAGAAGGAACTAAAATCTTTCTTTGTTTCTGTCACAAGTCTATTCTTCTAGACAAGCATGTCTATTCTGTCATGTCTCTATTCTTTCTTTGTTTCTATCAGTGTCTATTCTTCTATTACATTTATTCTTCTAGACAAGCATGCTCTTCGTGTTTCTAGGCTTTTAAGTCAAAGAATCAAAGTCCTATTTCAACCTATTGTAAAAGAAAAGGGAAAAGAAAATTTAAATATGTATTTTTGGGTCAAAAACCCTCTACATGCCAAGTTGGCCTACCTGTCATGCCGCCTTGCTCCAAAGGACATGCCTATTCACACCCCTCTGGATTGTTGAGAAATGTGAATAATATCGGTCTTAATAATTGTATTTGAGTCATGATGTAATGTATTTGTCAAAAGAAAGAAAATAAAATTTATTATAAAAGAAAATTTTATTTTTATGAGCATGGGTTTCATGCTATATTTATTTTGTCTCTAGGTCAAAAGCGCAGATTGAGTGCTCTAGGGTTTGCGTCTTGAGTCAAAGTCTAAGTCATGATGTAAAGGACCCTTCATGGGTTCATTGTGTCAAAAAAAGATAATTATTTTTTGTGTCTTGTCTCTCCTCCACCATGTCAAGTTCCTCATCAAGTCGGCCTCTAAAATATGCCAAGTCGACCTCAAAATGGAGAAATGACCACTATATATAGAAAAGCAATTCAACCTTATGGAATATATTATGATCATCAATCAAATCTGCAACTTTGGAAGAAAGAATACTTATGTGAAACCTAGAAGAAGGAAGCAAAATCCTCAAGAAGTAGGAACAAATACTTGTCAAAAAGATGGAGCCGAAATCTTTCTTTGTTTCTATCACACGTGTCTATTGCAGTGGATTAGGGTTGCTGGAGATCCGAACTATTGGAATCCAAAATTACGAAACCGAATTGAGGAGATCAAGCTCTTGTTTTGGAAAGTCTTGTATATATGCACTTTGGTATTCTTGTCCTGCTTGAAGAAGATTTATTGAAGGGCCGACTTGGTGGATGGAGGATAGTCTAATGTTGGTCTAGAAGTCTTGGTTGTCTCACTTGAATTGATTCCTAAAGAAGGAGATAATTATGTTGGGTTTCCCTTAGGATAGGGGTTTTTCCTTCGCTGAGTGCCTACATCTTGTGTTCTCTTGTTGTCTTTGTGTTCAACATAGTTTTGACAATTGTCTTAGCGATGAATATATAATAATAAAGAAGAAGAAGTAATAACAAATCATAAGAAGTTGCCAAGATAAGAGAAATCAAATTTAAATAAGTAGTAACTAAGCTTCCCTAAGGATTTCTCAACATGGACATGTATAAATAGAGAGAAGTTGGAGCTCAATTGGAGAAACATTTTCACTGGATTTGATCTGAAATTTTGCAGAATTAAAAAGGCCCGAAGTCTTAGAAAAAGAAGGGTTTTCTCTTGAAGTGAAGTGTATGGAAGTTCTACCTTATTCCAACTCTGGTTGAAGATCTATTACTGTCTCTTGATGGTAGATTCGTTGTGCAGAAAGGAAGGTTTGACTTGTCATCTAGAGGGATGGTTATGGATCTTGGATATCTAATTTTGATCTGATTCTGTAAGAAGATAATTTTCTAGTTTTTCCCCTTGGAGTCTATATCTTGTGTTCTCTGATTCTCATGATCTTCATGTATACATTTTGGTAATTGTTTGATGAACAAAAACATAATTAAATGAATAAGAAGCCAACAAATTTCCCAAGCAGTTATCAAAGAAAGGAAAATCTAATCTAATCATAAAGCCTCCCGATTTTTCAACATGGTATCAGAGCAAGGTTTGAAGTAAGAGGCCTAAAGATCACACCTTGTTGGCTTTTGAATTAAAGGATATCTCTCTCTGTAGTTTTTTTATTATATAAACTTCAGTGACTTTTGGTGGACTGGACGAAATTCTGGGCACACTCCTGTAGATCGTAATGCCTCTGTGGTTCGTGGCTTGGAAAATAAATGTGGGGTTCGCTTTTATTGATTTGCTTTGGCTTGCTTTACATGTTGTTCATACTCTCTGTATGAATCACAACTTTATAATGGCTCATTATTTCTTATGACATCCACGCATAGCATCAAACTGTGATTTGAGAGGTATCACAATTGTGTAAAGGCATCTCATTATTACATTAGTGGTTCATTTAAGGTTCGCACTCTGTATTCTATGGCATGCATTGGCCAACATTTGGTTCGAAGATTGCACTCGCATTTCTTATCACAGTGAAGCTCGAATTACAATGAAGCTCAAAATATGAATCTTGAATATGCTCCGTGACAAGATTTATTTGTGTTCCTGGGCTCGAATTCCCTAATTCTAAAGCATCGCATGACTTGGATGTTGACATTCTATGACAAGGTGGCTCGCATTCCTTAAAGATATGTTACAGAGGCACACTCAATGACTCGACCGATAATACACTCTGCTCATATCTGATGACTCACATATGTATTATTCCAGGATCTCTTATATAGACTTTGCTTTGTGATAAAATCACACAATGGCATCATGATCCACATATAAACATACTCTATAACATACTTCATAACAACAGTGACATTGCTTCTCTGTTGTATCACACTATGTATGGCTCGTTCTTTAGGACTTTGGGTCGAAATATTGTGGCACGGTGACTCGTGGTCGCATCACTCACACTGTAGCTCACACTTTGTTGAAGTTCTATGATGCTCAATGGCTCATATGTGATGACTGCGTGTGACTGTTGAGATAAAAAGTGACACTACAGAATTAGAGATATATGACAATATTTGTAGCAACCATAATATAAATCTGACCTACCACTGAAGTTTAACATTTAGCTAAGGCTCATATTTTGTCTCGCTCATGTAACTCGCAACTACTTGATTTGAAGAAAAAGTTGGAGATCTACATAACCTTAATGACAATAACGATTGTTGTGTAACAATGACTCTCTTGACAACGTAAAACATTGACATTGTTGGAAATTGACCATGATGACCTGACTGTAACCTATATGACAATGACCAGATGGCCATATATGGCTTGAAAATTATTCACAATGAAGGTCTATGGACAACCGTTTGGATTATCTCCAAGAAGTGTGATGACCTGGCTCAAGACAGGATGATATCCATGAAGTCGACCTAGAGCTCTGAAAGATCATTGATGGGAAGATGATTGAAGTTTTTAAAAATATATGAATGGAATGTTCTATAATTGAAGCAGTTTTGGACAAAGCTAGCTGCTCCATGTAGGAAAAGTTAAAGCACTTGTATTAAAGATAAACACGTGTTGAAGAAGTGTTGACACATGATCAAGGATTAGATCCTTGCAAAGAAAGTGGTAGGGTAAAGTTACATAGATATGCATGACCATTGCATGTTGCATGCATGGCATGTTGCATGTATTGCATGATATATAAATGGTTTGCATATAAATTAAAAAAATGACTAGTAAGGACTAGGTCTTGGATAAAAGGTGTTAGGTTTTTGCAGTATGTTAGATTGCATTATTAGGATAAAAAAATCTTAATGATGATGAAGTTTCTAGGCTTTGTATATCGTGAAGATATGAAGGATCTAGGGTGTGCATAGAATTTGCATTGCAGATTTTGAAGACATTGAAATCTAGGGTTTTGCAACTAACCCTTGTGTGTGGTTGTAGAAATTTATAATTTGTTAGTGACAGGTCTTGGCATCTAGGGTTTGCAAACCCTAGAAAAGTGTGGAGTGAAAGAAGAAACCCTAGAGATGGAAACCCTAACTGATTGTTTCCGCTGTGAAAGGAAAAAGGACCTAGTTCTTAAATCATGGAAGGTACTACGTCATGTTGATATGAAGACCAGGTATGATGAAAAATGGTTCAAATATTTAGTTGAATGTGAAGATTAGATCCTAAGATCTAGAAATGAAAGACGTTGAAGTTTTGTAGCATTCTTGTAGAGATTACGCATGATAGACCCTAACCACTGAAAATAATTTATGGTTTGAATTTTTTTTTATATCTTTTTGGTATCTAGGGTTTGTAGACCCTAGATGAGACTTAAATTGGTTGTTTCCTCTAAGGAAACCCTAACACTTGGGAAATAACATCTAGGGTTTGCATATTTACATTTTGAAAGGATAATCTAATGTATGTGGTAAAACCCTATAAAGGGTTGAATTGGATAAGACCTAGGGCTTGAAATCAAAACCCTATGGCTGATGTTTCTGTCAAAAATCCTAATAAGGGTTAGATCAAGAAATATAGGGTTTGTAACTAGAAACTTAGAAGTACACCTTCTGAGAAACCATGGAAACCCTAGAATGATAAAACTGACATCATGCTCTTGTCTTTGTATATCTTTCTTGGTTGTACTTGTTGGAATTGCAAGCACAAAATTATGAAAGAAAGATGAAAAGGATGGAAGAACAAAGCATAACAACACTCATGCTTGTTAATGACTCCTTGAAAATGTTGAGCATGATGGAAAGAGGGCACTATAAGGACCGTGCTGGACATGATGTTGAAGCTTCCAACTAATGAGTTCATTTCAAGAACACATAGATGATTGAAAAATAAAGCAGAACCTTGTTACAATATGGAGATAGACCATGTAAAAGAATGTTAATCCTAAGGGAAATAAGTAAGCATAATCTAATATTTTTTATAAGAGGCCATTATGTTGATGTAATTATGATGTTTTGGTATTGGTTATCGAGTTGGTATATGGTTTTGCTACTTGGAAGAAAGTTGCAAAAATGCAAAATGACAGTTGAGGCAAGTATATTTACAAATGTTTTTTTTAAACTCAAAAAATACATGGATTGAGTGGATGGCTTTGGTAGTCCTTAGAGGATTATATGGTCAAGATATCTACATCATCTTTAGATTGAAAGGTAGAAGTACAAAAGGATAACATGATGTTTATGTTTTGACGACAATGAAGATCACTTTCATGATTAGATTAAGATATTATTAGCTTTACTTTGATTGGCTCAATATAATGCCTTTGTTGATGATGACTAAAGGACAATGATATGAAACGTTGATGGCCTGAATCCTGTCACAGAATGAAGAAATTTTGGCTCCATTACAAAATATCAATATGATGAGATACAAAGGGGAGGAGGAGCCATGCAACTATTTCTTGAAGATCTCCATGAAGAACTAGTAACTGATGTATTGATGTAGACAAGCTAAAGAGCTTGTGGTTATGACTTCCCAATTGAAAGGAAGTAAGGAATCTCCTTTCTGGTTGAGAGGGGGTGATGATGGACATCATATTTCTATTCTCTTCTTCATGTGTCATGCACTAGGCTAGGGCTAACAACCGTACATCTAGTGAAGGCCATGGAGGGGGAATGGAGAATGCAAGATTGGATAAGCGTATGGGATCGATACTCCTTGAGGATAGGGAATCCAAGATAGGAAGTAGTCTCGTAAATCGACACTCTTTGAGGATTGGATATGGTATCTAAGATAAGAGTGGTTGAAGAGGGCCAATATTCTTTGAGGATTGGAAATTCAAGAAAAGAATAGTCCTAAAAGGACATACCTAGTGAACATCTAGATGGGGTTTGTTCCCTAATAGGTAGTGTGGTGTCTCACTTAAAGCCTCCCAACACTATGCTCTGATATAAGTAGAGATTGTTAATGAAGGCCTTGTTATGTTGATAATGTTGGTTATGATATTGATGCTTAAAAGACGACCTATTAATCCAACTCTTCTTGTGAGAATATTTTAGTTTGAGAGTATCCTTGTATCAAGTGTACAATTATGAATACCTCCCTAGTTAAGAGGGAGTGTTGGAAAATGCAACTAGTTTCAGTCTTCATAATTTATACCATTGCGTATTTTGTGTAAAAATAAAAAGAAAAGGAAAAGAAAAAATATTATTATTTTTCTACAAAAGTATGTTCTTCATGCTTCTAGGTTTTTGAGTGAAAGAATCAAAGTCCTATTTGGATCTATTGTAAAAGAAAAAGGAAAATAATGTTTAAATATGTATTATTGGTTCAAAAACCCTCTAGATGTCAAATCGGCTTACCTGTCAAGTCGACCCTACTCCAAAGGACATGTCTATTCACACCCCTTTGGACAAGTATAAATAGAGAGAAGTTGGAGCTCACTTGGACACACAATTTCACTAGATTTGATATGAAATTTCGCAGAAGTAGGAAGGGTCAAAGTCTAAGAAGAAAATGTTTTATCTTGAAGTTAAGTGTATGGAAGTTCTTCCTTATAGAAACTCTTGTTGAAGATTTATCACTGGTCTCTTGATTGTAGATTTGTTGGGCAAAAGGGAAGATTTGACTTGGCATCTAGAGGGCTAGTTATGGGTCTTGGATATTTTGATCTGATTATATAAGTAGAGAGTTTTCTAGGTTTTTACCTTTGGAGGGGTTTTTCCCTGGCTTGGAGCCTATATCTTATGTTCTTTGTTTCTTGTGATCTTCATGTTTACGTTTTGATAATCGTTTGATGAAGAAGAACATAATTAAAGGAATAACAAGCCAATTGATTTCACAAGCAGTTATCAAAGAAATGAAAATATAATCTAATTGTAAATCCTCTCGATTTTCCAAAAATGTTTCTGGTTTGATTGAGGTCTCTTTTTTAGGGTCGAATATGGGTTTATTTGAAGGCCAAGTAGGCTGAGTTCTAGTGACGAGAAGGGCGAGATTCAGGCCTGATTTGAAGTCTAAGTCCTGGTGTATTAAAGGCTAAGTTTTGATTGGAGTTTGCAATTACTGTAAGTTGGTGCTTACTATGGGTCATGTCCTCATCTTCTTAACAAGTTGGAACCTGCAATTTTTATAAGCTGGTGCTTATAGAGGATCAATGTCCCCACAAATGATTGTAATAAATTAAAGATCGTTTTCAAGTGTTTTGTCTTCAAGTTTGGACTTGTGCTTTGATTTTTGTGTTGATACATTGTGGATGATTGATTATGTGATGTGAATTTAGTTTCAATATTAACTAAGTGAAAATTTGTTAAAAATAATGAAATATTGATTCACCCCCCCCTAAGGATGCAATATTGGGGAAAACATATTTACTATGAGGGTGGAGGTGGGGGTAACATTGTGAAAAACATATGTACACCCTCACCCTCATATACTCATATGAGGCGAGGGGGATTTGGAAATATGTTTTTCTTAACATCCCTATGCACCCCACCCTAGGTGGGGATATTGGGAAAAATATTGGGAAAACGTATTTATGTTGAACATGTTTTTCTAGATGGGGTATGTTTCTATGTTATGGAGTCCATGGAAGTTGGAGCCATGATATGGCTTGGAGTGCAGGCTAGAGAATGTGCTACTTCGCCCTCACATTTTAAGCTAGTAGAGCTTCCAGAAGATGAGCTGTGGCTAGGAGTTGGGCGACCTACATTGAAGTGATTTCCACCCCCACAGTGAGGCCTCCCTCTTTGGAGTGGCATTGCTTTCACAACAAAAGGGCTGACCGACAGGGTCTTGGAGCACCCCTCAAAACTCTTACTAGAATAGAGGTGAGAGCAAACACCAGAAGAATAATACGACCCGTTGGTCCTGGAAATGACAGAAACCACACCAGGGAAGGTTTAGAAACAGGCTAGGAGGGACTTCCCCGAAACCCAACGTCTGCCCAGAAAAGATAATGCCCGATATCCCACTAACCCATAGGTGCGAACAACTACCACCCAAGTGAGCTGAGAGCAAACCCACGAAACATCGACCCTAAAAAAGCAACATTTCAAACGACTGAGAGAACGTAAGGGAGAAATGAATGACCCCTTGGTCAAACAACAAACATATGAGGCTATTGAAGGTGAAACAGAACAGGGGCACCCGTAAGAAACAGACTTGTGAAACCCAGGACTATAACTAAGAACACAAACATAATGGGGCTCTTTGGAGACATGTATATGCAATAGCTAGAATTCAGAATAGTACCCTTCCCAAGACTCCAAGAGATAGCTTAGGGGACAAAAGATAGACCACCTAGACTCGAAGAAGTAGTAAAATAGAGTTACCTTCTCAACATCAATGGAGAAGACCACCGTTAGCCAATGATTCTAAATTGAGTGAAGGTGTAGAAACTTCCAGCTAGAGGCTAGGAAAAGACCTAATTCTCCACTTAGGAGTGTTCCAGGGTCCCAAATACTTGTCTGAGAGATAAAAGCATTCCAAACTATTGCAGACTAATCTTCCACTTCACTGCGCCTCCAGAGCCAGAACCCCGACAAGCTCCCATGATCCCCGTCGCACACTCTGCAATGCTCCCTCCTCCCAAAATTCATCGCCTAAATTTCCAATAGTGAAATGAATTCTACCTTCCCTCTTAACATAACTGAAGCATTGTGTGTATTATTCTTTCCGCCTGTGTACTTGATGATTGAATTGCTCATTAATATAAGTATGTATTTTGCATGGTGGAGGGGGAACCCCAAGAGTCACCATTGTAACATTTGTCCACCCCCATCAAGGGAACTATTTCTTTTAATTAAAAATATCAATTAATTTTAAAATATATATTTTTTGAAAAACTAAATTTAATTACAAATAATATGAATAAAACTTAATTTTATTGACTCAATAAATTTCTATTCACTTAAGAATGAATGAATGAATGATATTTTAACGTCCACAAGACTAAAAATAGTTTATGGGACTACGAGCCTCCTTGTTTTTTGCCTTTTGCAATTCAATCATTTTCTTTCTCAAACTGATGATGAGTTGACCCAACTTTCTAACAATCCCCTCACTGAAATGACAATGCCAAGGAATTGATGCTAACATACTACCATAACTGTCCTTGATGTCTTTAAAAGCATCAATTCCAAAACGAAATGATTTTTTGATTCCACTGCCCGAGAAGTGCAAAAAGTACACACCCGTTCTTCCCAAACTTCTTTAGGTCTCTTCCACTGTCCATTTCACACCGAAGTTCATGTGAGTTAGTTCTTAATTTAGCAATAAGAATCTTTTCTCTCCACGGAATGTTGGCTCCAATGTACTCATTTTAC
Organism: Pinus taeda; assembly: GCA_000404065.3. Lineage (NCBI taxonomy): Eukaryota > Viridiplantae > Streptophyta > Pinopsida > Pinales > Pinaceae > Pinus > Pinus taeda. Next base: position 28,297 of record APFE030670458.1, on the reverse strand, counting down.
TGGAGATCGCAAGAGGGGTTGAATTCCTAACATAATACTTCTTTGTTCTACCCAAATCTTTTCCCCATATACGCTTACAGAACTTCTCCATAACAATTTGTTTTAATTCCTTGCTATTTGTGGAACATGCATTGAGGTAAATATTCCATAATTGTATTCGATTAAAGAATACAATAAAATTAGAATATAACCATAAATCTGTTAATTTGAAGTGACAAGAGTGGCAAGAATTATTATTTTGTTTTTAAGGAAATCATGAAATTGAGTTTTCCTTTGGGATAGATATGAATAATAAAGTGGACGATTGGTTTTCTATAAAGGGATTTTGTTTTATGCGCAAATGATTATAAAGTGGTAGGAGATTTTATGATACTTATCATAGTTATTTAAGTAAAATAATTTTAAACTACCACCCCTTAGTTCCAAGTTGAGAAGGATCTATGAGGATAGAAGGGAACTTAAGTAAAATAGTTTTAAACTACCACCCCTTAGTTCCAAGTTGAGAACGATCTACGAGGAGATCAAAGAATTTAATAAAGTATTTTTTTCCAATATCATAATGAATTAGTCAATCATCGAGCAAACCTAACATAAGATTATGGACACTGTGTTATTCATCAAGCAAACCTAGAACATGATTAATTATGGATAGTGTAATATAAATGAGGGATATATTCTCAAATGCTTCGGATTATTAAAAATGGAAGAATGATGAGTGATAATATGGTAAAGTTTTCCTGTCTATGTTATTATGTTATTGAATGCAAAATTTTAATGCCTTTTCAATTGAAAGTTAAAATCAAGTTGACAGATGAATTTAATTTGGTTATGCAAGGTAGAAATTACACACACACACATTTTGGATCTCAGGTAATGTTAGTTTTGATATTTCTCCTCATTACAAGGTAACGAGGAAGTTGATACTAGAAATTTCTCTACTCACCTAAGATTACCCTCTTCTTGTCTTTGTTTGAGTGTTTTATTCTAATGGTTGTGGTTTCTTGTCGTTGTTTGAGTGTTTTATTCTAATGGTTGTGGAACATAGATTTAGTTGGTAATTGAGCCATCTAGTTTTAATCTTGGGATTTCTAGATTCTCAATTCGTGGTTCTCAAGGTTTTTCCTTGTAGCAATGAGCCAAAAACAAGTTGTCTAAAAAATTTAGTAGTTAAAGTGTAATGACACATTATGCATTGAACAAAGGCCTTGCATGTAAAATCAAAGAGTTAAACAAGGATTAAATAGTATATGAAAGAGAGAGACAAGGTGTACCAATGTGTTATCAATGCCCACATTCAATAAAACAAGTTGTCTAAAAAAATTAGTAGTTAAAGTGTAATGACACATTATGCATTGAACAAAGGCCTTGCATGTAAAATCAAAGAGTTAAAAAAAGGACACATTCAATAGGACCATTGACAAATGAAATTGGAAAACAACCAAATCATATGGGCTCTTTAAAAGACACGTGAAATTGACAACGGAAAACATGTCAATTAAAAAATTTAAAGAAAAAAAAATACTTTCATGAACATACAACTTAATAGACATATGAAAATATCTTTATAGATTAATTCTATTAAACAAAAATTACATCTTATCATAACATCTTAAATTATTCTATATAATTTCTTTTTTTTCAAATTATTTTTTAACCATAATAAAATCCTATAAACTTAAAAAAAAAACTAATAAAAAAATCATCTACACTAAAAGAAAAAACAAATAAGAAAACCTTGAAAAGTAAAAACTAATAAGAAAACCTTGAAAAGTAAAGGAAAAATATTAAATCAAAAAAATTCAAAATAAATAATAATTTTACTTTATATTTCAATACATTAATTTTATGTTTTGTTAAGTTATATATATTTATTTTAACCATATATACTTTGATTTGGTGTGTTTTAAAGTTATATATTTACTTTATATATATATATTATGTGTTCCTTAAGTTATATATTATTTTAACAATATACACACTAATTTTATGTGTTTTCAAATTTATTGAGCACGAAAGAAAGACGCTCTCTACTATAATAGAAATGTTTGTAATGTAATGTTTACATTTGAATTAAAATCAAATTATATAAAATAAATAAAAATAAAATTAATTAAAAGATTAATATAATTTAATATAAACATTTGACTCCTGAAATAAATAAAATATTTTTATAAAAATAAAAATTATCCATGGTATTAAGAACTTGTAGTATTGACCCATAATATTCATGTGGAATATAGTCTATTTAAAGGGAGAAATTAAACCAGCGTAGATCCATCTTAATTCCAGATCTACCAAATCTCCAGAGATCAAATCCCCTGAAATGCAAATCTAGTAAAAAGAGATTTGATCTCTCTAGACATTTGATAGATAAAAAATTAAGATAAATCTAAATTAATATATTTACTTTAGCAATTTATACAATAATTTTATATATTCTAACACACATAGTTAAAATACCAATGGATGCATTAATTTTATGCCTTCTCAACTTATTACGTCGTAAAGCATTTCCCTCTAGGACTAACACCACTAATGTGTCAATGTGTACGTTCCTGTGCCGTTGATATGACATGTTAGATGACTAAAAACATTTCACCCCTTGGATCATTATAACCGGTGGGAAACACTACTTTGGAAGTTAGTTGTGGGAAGTTCGTTACGGTAAAATTTGTTTGAAGTTCATTACACTAATCGTCCATGCCGTTCAAAGATGATGAATATTTTTCAGGACGAAAAAGCTTGATAATTTTAAGAAATATAAAACAGTCAATAGAGTACATTCATTTTAGAGTCACCGACTCATAGACCATATAGCTATATAACACGTATTTCTGTTCCTCCAAATGTATAGAAGAGAAGTGGGACATGTGGAACATGATGATCTGAAATCATTGAGGAGATAACCAAGATGAGCAAGGAGATACAAGAATTCAGCTGACAACCATTCAAAACTCATAATGAGACATAGTAGAGCCAACAAAAAGGAGATAAACACCCGCATTCACAAAAAGAAGCTGTGATAAAAACATATGAAAATATAATCTGTTAGCTAGAGAGACCAGAATAGGAATGCTGAGAGAGACCATAAGACCCAAAATGATCTAGAAATTTGGAGGAGCGAATTCCTGTATAGAAAATAGATTCCCTTCATCAGCCTCCTGTAAAGACCATAGACCTGGAGCCATCTGAAGACCAACTTTGGATAGATCGTCAACACGCTGGTTGAGAGCCCTGTTGATGTGGTGGATAGAATAACCCATCATATTGTTCCACAGAAAACGGATCCTGTCTAGCCACCCAACAAGCTGGGGCTTTAGAATGTTATTTTTCCCAAGGACATAGTCAACCAGAACTCTTGAGTCACCAAAATAGAAACATTTTGGATGTTGAGAAAGTGACAAAAGCTAAGGAGACCAGCAAGGGCCATAACCTTAGCTTTACTATTTGAGCCCCTGCCACCATTCCAGTGAATAAGATAGTGATTGATTTCATTCACAAAAATAAGAACCCCACAGCCGCAAATGCTGTCCTGTGCAGCACCATCAAAGAAGGCTCTAGGCATCGAAGTGATCTTCGGAGGGGGCTCATTGCAAACCTTTTTCTCGGGCAGAGAAGGCTTCTGCGAAAACGATTCATAGAGAAAAATAATGCTGGAGAAGATGTCCTGAAATGGTGTAGAGATACCGTTGAAGGTGAAATTATTGTGCCACTTCCAGATGAGCCAGATAGAAATGATGAAAACCGTTCTCCAAGGATCCTTTTAATGACTGCACCATAGAAATGCATCACTAATGGACGCGTGAACCGGATGCTGGATACCAAAAAAGACAGCTAAGGAGGACCAGAGTTGTTGAGATGAGGAGCAATTGAAAAAGAGGTGAAAATTGTTTTCCTCTGCAGATTTGCATATGGGGCAAATGCCAGGGCCTTGCCATCCGCACTTTCTTAAGTTTTCCCACGAGCAATTCCTATTGTGGAAGGATAGCCAGGAAAAAAAGATCATTTTGGGCGGACATGCAGATTTCCATAAAATGTGAGGAAAGGAGGGGCTGAGAGAGTCTGTCATAGAGCCGCGTAGCATCTGATAAATGTCTTTAACACGTACAAGATTAATCCCTTTAGAGGATCCCCAGATAAGACTGTCGTTTTCCGCTGTCCGGAATATCCCACAATTCCTGAGTCGTGTTCTGATGCTCTCCCATTGCAGAGCAGGAACACCTTTCAAACCAAGACACCCGACATCCTTCCAACAAGGAAATGGACCCTTCCATTCTTTGATAAGGTAGTCCCAGTGGAAGTCTGAATTTTTGGTGTGTTATTGTGCTGCACCAGGAAGAAGAATTTGATTTGGTGCTCAATGTGGGCATCAAGTTAATTGTAAGGGTTGTTATTGGGGTTCGACCCATGTTGAGGACCAAAGATGGCGGCCATTTCAGAAGTGAAAATGTGTGCTAAGGAGTTTGGAAATCAAGGGCATCATTCAGAAATTCCAGAAATTGCAGATGCTGGAATGTCTCAGTTTTTTACTTCCATGTTGGGTCTCAGATCCCATGCGTTCTTAGTAACGGTGTGAGCGACGCTGCGTATATGTATTATGAACTGGTTAAGTTGGCCGCCAATATGAAGATCATTGGCATTGGAGGAGGGTTTCATATTGATTGTGGAAGTACTAAGTATGAAATATTAAAAATGTTAATTGTTTTTATGTGCTTCATGAGTGATGGGAGATTATTTTCTCTACTAAAACATTGTTTAATCAATTAAGGTACTTTAAAATATTAAATTTATATAACTTAATTTAGATAATATTTTTTTTTTAAATATAAAAAATATATTATTTATTTTTAATTAAAAAAAATTTAAACCTAATTAAAAATTATCATAATATTATAAAATTATAAAATGTTCCAATAAAAAATACATAGGTCATATTAAATATAAACTTGCATAAAAACAAAATTATATTTTACATTAATTATGACATTTTGTAACGTTGTTTAATCAATTAAAGTACCTTAAAAGATGCTAAAATTATATAAACTTATTTAGATAACAAAAAAATAATTTTTTATAAAAATATATTAATTTTTTTAATTAAAAAATTTAAATTTAAACTTAAATTTAAAAATATCATAATATTTATAAAAAATATAAAAGTTCTAATAAAAAATACATCGGTAATTATTAATATATAACTTGCATTAAAAATAAAATTATATTTTGCATTTAATTATGACATTTGTGGTTTTTATATGGGTGTATCGTATAGAAGTCTTGTTCTCAAGAATCTAAATGAGGAATGGAGAAAATTTATGTAGTTTTAATTATGACGCTTGCTCTTAGATGGTTGTATCTCATAGGTTGCAGTGCCTTAAGATAGGGTCTTTTGAATTTGTAGGAATGCATATGGGAGAATTGCTTCTAAAGTTAGCCTCTGTTTTAGTTATGATATTTGTGGTTTTTATATGGGTGTATCTTATAGGTTGCAGTGCCTTAAGATAGGTTTTCATGAATTGGTATGTAGCAGTGCATATGGGAGAATTGAATTTGTAGGAGTGCATATGGAAGAATTGCTTTTGAAATGATCTTTTGTGAGTAGAACTCTAAGGCCAAATATTTGGACTCAAGGAATTAGGCTTGTAATATTATATTATTCATTTCTAATTATAAAAAATCAAATCGAAAATTTAAACTTTAATTCTAAAATTATTATTATATAATAAAAAGTTGTAAAATATTTTAATAAAAAAACATATAGGTCATTATTAATATAAAACTTGCATTAAGAATAAAATTATGTTTTACATTCAAAATAGGGTTCCATTCATTATAAATAAAGTGTATTATTAATCCCTTTTGCATTCTCCTAAATTCTCTTAAAATGTCAGGGTAAAGATTATTAATGTTTCCATACCCATCAATTATATTTACAAGTCTTTTTCCTTCAAATGTTTGATAAAGATATGTTACTAAATATAAATTTAAGTTGAATGGTTTATATAATCTTATATGGTTGTATCTCATAGGTTGTGATGCCTTAAGATAGGGTTTTTTGAATTTGTAGGAATGCATATGGGAGAATTGCTTCTAAAGTTAGCCTCTGTTTTAATTATGACATTTGTAGTTTTTATATGGGTGTATCTTATAGGTTGCACTGCCTTAAGATAGGTTTTTTTGAATATTTTTGAATTGGTATGTAGCAGTGCATATGGGAGAATTGAATTTGTAGGAGTGCATATGGAAGAATTGCTTCTAAAGTTAGCTTTTTTGAGTAGAACTCAAGGCCAAATATTTGGACTCAAGGAATTAGGCATGTAACATTATATTATTCATTTCTAATTATAAAAAATCAAATCGAAAATTTAAACTTTAATTCTAAAATTATTATTATATAATAAAAAGTTGCAAAATCTTTTAATAAAAGAACATATAGGTCATTATTAATATATAACTTGCATTAAGAATAAAATTATGTCTTACATTCAAGATAGGGTTCCATTCATTATAAATAAAGTGTATTATTAATCCCCTTTGCATTCTCCTAAATTCTCTTAAAATGTTAGGGTAAAGACTATTAATGTTTCCATACCCATTAATTATATTCATAAGTCTTTTTCCTTCAAATGTTTGATAAAGATATGTTACTAAATATAAATTTAAGTTGAGTGGTTTATATAATTTGGTTACTTTTTACATTCAAGATAGGGTTCCATTCATTATAAGTAAAGTGTATTATTAATCCCCTTTGAATTCTCCTAAATTCTCTTAAACTGTTAAAGTAAAGATTATTAGTGTTTCCATACCCATCTCTACATTATTAGATCAATTTTGTATCTTAATTTTGTAAAAATATTCTTATATTTTTATAATAATATAAATAATATAATATTTCATTTTAATTTAAAAACTCAAATCTAAAATTTAATTCTAAAATTATTATTATATTGTAAAAAGTTGTAAAATATTTTAATAAAAAAACATACAAGTCATTATTAATATAGAACTTGCATTAAGAATAAAATTTTGTTTTACATTCAAGATAGGGTTCCATTCATTATAAATAATGTGTATTATTAAGCCCCTTTGCATTCTCCTAAATTCTCTTAAAGTGTTAGAGTAAAGATTATTAGTGTTTCAATACCCATCTCTACATTATTAGATTAATTTTGTATCTTAATTTTTTGTAAATATATTTTTTATATTTTTTATAATGTTTGAATGTTGGATAACATTCTACATTTTTAGTTTTCTCCATATTCATTTTTAATTATAAAAAAAAAACAAATCTAAACTTTAATTTTTATAATTATTTATTTTATTTTGTTTTATTTTTGTGTAATATGGAGTCAAAATGTTTAAATGTTGGATAACATTCTACATTTTTTGTCTAGATCTATCTTTAACTTTGGATTTTTATAGTTTTTTTTATTTTATTTTGTTTTGTTTTATTTTTTATGTAATATGGCTCAGCCAAAATGTTTAAATGTTGGATAACATTCTATATTTTTTTGTTTTTTCCACCCATGGAATCCAACTAACAATATTTGCCAAGATTTGCAATTTTGAATCGATAGAATTGTTGTTGTCATGAATCTAAAAAAGGAATGGAGAAAATCTTTAATTATGACACTTGTGGCTCTTATATGAATGTATCTCATATCTTGTAGTGCCTTAAGACAGACTTTTTTTAATTTGTAGGAATGCATATGGGAGAATGCTTCTTTAAGTGGAACTCAAGGCCAAATGTTTGGACTCGACTAATTAGGCTTGTCATATTTAATTAAAAAATAATAAATCTAAAAATTAT
>APFE030670458.1:0-20467 GCA_000404065.3 Pinus taeda | reverse complement strand
TAACTTTGTATTTTTATAATTATTTACTTTATTTTGTTTTATTTTTATGTAATATGGTGTCAAAATGTTTAAATGATTGATAACATTCTACATTTTTTGTCTAGATCTATCTTTACCTTTGGATTTTTATAATTATTTATTTTGTTTTGTTTTGTTTTTATGTAATATGGTTGAGTCAAAATGTTTAAATGTTGGATAACATTCTACATTTTTTTGTCTTTTCCACCAATGGAATCCAACTAACAATATTTTCTAAGATTTGCAATTTTGAATTGATAGAATGGTTGTTGTCATGAATCTAAAAAGGGAATGGAGAAAATCTTTAATCATGGTTGTAAATCAAAGTGGTTTGTCAGTTTACCCTGTCATATTCATGGTTGTAAATCAAAATGGTTTGTTTGCCAAGATTTGCAATTTTGAATTGATAGAATTATTGTTGTCACGAATCTAAAAAAGGAATGGAGAAAATCTTTACTTATGACACTTGTGGCTCTTATATGAGTGTATCTCATAGCTTGTAGTGCCTTAAGATAGACTTTTTTTAATTTGTCAGAATGCATATGGGAGAATGCTTCTTTAAGTGGAACTCAAGGCCAAATGTTTGGACTCGACTAATTAGGATTTTCATATTATATTATTCATTTTTAAATAAAAAAATAAATCTAAGATTTATACTTTAATTCTAAAATTATCATTATATTTAAAAAAGTTATAAAATATTCTAGTAAAAAAACACATAGGTCATTATTAATATGGAACTTGCATTAAGAATAGCATTTTGTTTTACACTCAAGATAGGGTTCCACCCATTATTAATAATGTGTGTTAGAAATAATAACAACTTAATCATTGTTATTAATCCCTTTGCATTCCCTTAAATTTGCTACTATTAATGTCCACCATGGATGTCAGGTTAATTTTGTCTCCCAATTTTTTAATAAGCATTTTTCTTATATTTTTATTAGATTATAATAAAATAATATAATATATAATTTGACAATAACCAATCTTAGCTCCATCTTTAACTTTGAATTTTTATAATTATTTGTTTTATTTTTATTATTTCCATACCCGTCTCTACATTATTAGTTTAATTTTGTCTCTTAAATTTTTAATAAACATTTTTCTTATATTTTTAATTTTTTTTTCCAAAGGAAAAATCGTAATCTTTCATTATGAGGAAAAATTACATGTAGTAGATGCTAGAAGGCATATGCAGTAACTCTAGGTTGATCAAAAAAACAAAAGGATGGCCTTGCGTACCAAAAATCAGTTTGTATGTCTCTTTTTCGGTAGATCATAAATATATACACATTGTTTTTAACTATGTATTGACAAAAATAAAAATATACTTTAGGGCCTTTCCACCCTATAGTGTAACTCTAGGTTGATCAAAAAAACAAAAGGATGGCCTTGCGTACCAAAAATCAGTTTGTATGTCTCTTTTTCAGTAGATCATAAATATATACACATTGTTTTTAACTATGTATTGACAAAAATAAAAATATACTTTAGGGCCTTTCCACCCTATAGTATTCCTGGTCTATGTATGGCCTATGGTGATACTGATAGATCTCTGATCCTTGTTGTTCATCAATTATCCACAAGCCTTGTTCATCAATTATCCACAAGCCTTGGGGTAGTAGCGAGCCCTCCTTGGAAAGTTTTTCAGCATCTTCATTGTGTTCCCTGTATATATGATGACAAGAGGCTGTATTAAAAACTGCTTTGAGATTGTATACCTCATCCAAAATATTTTGAAGAGATATAGCATGACAATGATTTTTGTTATTGAACCAATTGATGATGATTTGTGAGTCTCCAAAAATCTATATGGAAGTGCAGTTATGAGCAAGTGCAAAATGGAGCAAGTTTCTAAGGGTAATAAGATCAACAAAATTATTAGTTCTCTCCCCTAGTCCTAATTGGACTTTGTAGTAATGCTGATCCGAGAGGTATAACAAGAAACCCCCTCCGCAGCCATGTGGTTGGGCAGCCCCATCGTAGTATGCCCACAGTTGCTATTTATCAATTCGACTAGGTCCCGAGATTTTACGAGTGTGTGGCTTTTCCTCATCAGGGATATCGTGGTAGACAACCACTGCCTTTGCAATGAGCTGTGACCAACGGGAAAATTCGTTCTTGAAGACAAGGCGATTCTGAGTGAGCCATAAGGTCTAGTAGATAATTGGAGGTAAGCATTATGCTTTTGCTCCCTGGTGAGCTATAGTCCAATTGTTCCATGCTTGTGGGATAGAAGAGCCCTGCCATGCATTCTGCATAGAGAGTTGTGTAATAACTTGCTAGAATTGTGTGGCTGATGGACAGAGCAAGAACAGGTGCTCATTTGTTTCAGATGCTTGTTTACATAGAATACACCAATTCGGGTCGTGTATAGATCTGTGCATGAGAGATTCACCTGTGGGAGTTTTATTACTTAAAATGATCCACATGAAGAGACGTGCTCGTGGAGGAGTTTTCAATTTCCATAACTGTAGCCACAATGCATTAGTGTGCATGGGCTTACAGTCTTGTAGAAGATAGTTATAGCCCAGTTTAGGAGAGTATTTCTCGTGCTCAACTGGGATCCATACTAATACATCAGGGTCTTGATTGAGAGTTATATGTGCTTTGGACAATGCCACTAGAAAAGATTCCCAGGTATGCTGCCATTGTACAGGAATATTCAGCTCATGAGCAGATCACCAAAGTTGTCTGAGTATGGTATTGTGTTCATGATCAGAAATCTGAGCAGTCGTCATGATATTCCCGTGGTTGAGGTAATGTATAAGATCTAGATGCAATAGGCCCCACCTATCCATGGATTGATACCCAAACGAACAGATGATCCATTGTTGATATGCCAAGCCAAGCCAGCTCTTATAAAAGACATTGTTTGTAAGATTGCTTTCCATACAATGGATATGCCCCCTCGAGGCCAGCCTTGTAATCGAACCCAATCTAATGTCTGTTGCGGCCAAATGTATTTATGGTATGTCATAGTATTTCTTGGCTGCTAGAGCTTGGTCAAATATAGACAGATATTTAACCCCCACCCCCCACCCCCCCCCAACCCCCCCCCCCCCCCCCCCCCCCCCATTTCTTTTGCAAAGCAAAGGTTCTTCAGCTTACCCAAGCAAATGTTTTGCCTTCCTTATGGCCATTCGATAGATATCGGTAGCATAACTATTGTATGCGACTGAGAATTCCCCGAGGGATCCAGGCAAGAGACATCCAATAAACTGGGGTAGCTTCCAGAACTAATTTTATCAAGACAAGTCTCCCTGCTCTTGAAAGTAATCTATGGTTCTAGGTTTTCAACCTCTTCTCAATTTTAATCACCAACCAGATCCAGTCAACAATCCGATAACTATGGGGTTTTATCCGGAAACCCAAGTATTTGAGCCCATCTGAGAGGTTGTGTGGTTGGTAATGAAAATACTGATGGGCTGCTCTGTCCTCTTGTGGGGTAGTATGAGTCAGAGTAATAGTAGATTTCATATGGTTTGCAGCCATGCCTATAGCTTTTTCAAAGAGGGTTAGAATATCATGGAAGGAGGCTGAACCCCTGATGCTTCCATCCAGGAAGATCAAGAAATCATCTACAAAGAGCAGATGTGTGAGGTAGCAAAGTTTGTTCATTCTCAACCCTTTGAGTCTGCCATTTCTTTTTGCAGAGGCAATGAGCCTACTAAGCCCTTCCATCACTAGTAGAAACAAAAGAGGAGACAATGGGCAACCTTGCCTCAGCCCACATTCGGCATGAAAGACTTGGGATGCCGAGACATTAATCAGAATACTGAAGAAGGCAGTGTTTATGCAACGAATAATCTAGTCTGTGAAAGCTAAGGGGAACCCTAAGTGGATTAGGATCATCTTGATGAAGAGCTAGCTTACCCGATCAAAAGGCCTGGCAAGGTCAATCTTGAGGATTATGCTTTTTTGATTCCTGGATTTGATATAATGAATGGCTTCCTGGGCCGTGCCAATGGCTTCATGGATCTACCTATTATGGAGAAAAGAAAATTGCTCAAGGGAAATATGGTGGGAGAGTATGGGACATAGACGGTTTGATATGATCTTTGTGGAGATTTTGTATAGGGTATTGTAGAGAGAGATGGGACAAAAATCATTGAAGGATGCAGGTGAGTCAGATTTCGGAATGAGGGCGATGAAGGTGGCATTGATGTCCTCATACATTCTTCCAGTAGTCCTGCACTCTTCAACAACATTGAGTAGATCATTCCCAATGAGGTCAAAAAATGCTAAGTAGAATTCAATGGGCCAACCATCCAGACCAGGGATTTTATCTTTCTGAAACCATTTTAATGTCCCTTCAAGTTCATCTCTGATAATTGGAGAAGTAATCTCTTTAGCCATTCCTTGGTCAAAAAATCTAGGGAAATTCCCTGCTAGTTTTATGATCTCAACAAGATTTGTGACAAGAGGTTCCTTGAAAAGCTGTTGGAAATGTGATATGCCCAGCTGAGAAAGATGATGGAAGGTTTTTGCAATTGTTGCATCAGGAGTGGGCAATTGCCAAATAGTATTGGAGGCTTTCCTTCCCATGGCAAAATTTTGGAAATACCTAGTGTTATCATCCTTGACTTTGAGCCAGATTGCACGACTCTTGAGTCTCCAAGTTTCGTCTCGATCCTTCAATATTTTTGCTCTTTTGTTTTCCAAATCAATCAAGTTTAATTTTGCTTCAGCACTTAAGAATCCTTTGTAGTTGTCATCATTGAGGTCCGCCAAGGCTGATTCTAGAGAGGCGAGGGTTTGGATATCCTTTTGTTGTTTTTTCTTTGCCCACTTGATAGTGAGCTTCTTGAGCTGATGAAGATTTTGACAAAATCCCTCGGTCCAAGTGTGACAGTGTGAGGGAGGGTTTTGTGTCCAGTGATTGGTGACTAGGTCGATGTACGAGGGATCCTGTAGCCAGATGGAGTTGAATTTGAACGGGACCTTGGGCTTGATTGGAGGACCAAATATTTCCAGATAGATAGGCGAGTGGTCAGGGATGCCTTTGGACCCAACCCACTGCCTGTAATGAGATAAACACTGAATCAATGGGTTTTTGATGACAAAACGATCCACTCTTCTGGCTAGGGCTGCCTCCCCAACCCTTCTATTCCTCTAAGTAGGCAGTGGCCTGTTTAGAGGAACATCTGTGAGGTGGGCCTATTTAAGCAGATTTTCCATGATATCAGAGAGTGGATCAATCTGAGCCGATGATCCCCAAGACTCACTGTATCCAATAGAAAAGTTGAGGTTCCCTTCCATGATGAAGTTGTTAGATGAGGCCAGGGAGAGATTGACGAGAAAATTCCAGTAGGCCTCCCACCCTTGGCTCGGCCTATATACATTCAGAACACGGAATTCCATTCCCATCTCCGCAGAGAAAAAAATCAATACCAATGAATCCATTCCTCCCCAAGTTGATTTAGGGTTTAATGTACATGGATTATATCCCAAGGCCAGACCACCTGAATGACCCATAGCATCATTCTTATATTTTTATTAGATTATAATAAAATAATATAATATATAATTTGACAATAACCAACCTTAGATCCATCTTTAACTTTGAATTTTAATAATCATTTGTTTTATTTTTATGCAATTTGACCCAGTAAAAATGTTTAAATGTTGGATAACATTATACATTTTTGGTTTTCTCCATCAATGAAATCCAGCTAACAATAGTTGCCAAGATTTGCAATTTTGAATTGTTAGAATTGTTGTTGTCAAGAATCTAAAAGAGGAATGCATAACATTTTACATTTTTAGTTTTTTCCATTAACGAAATGCAAAAAATCTAACAATATTTGCCAAGATTTGCAATTTTGAATTGATAGAAGTGTTGTTCTCAAGAATCTAAAAGAGGAATGGAGAAAGTAAATGTAGTTTTAATTATGACATTTCTTATATGGTTGTATCTCATAGGTTGCAGTGCCTTAAGATAGGGTTTTTTGAATTTGTAGGAATGCATATGGGAGAATTGCTTCTAAAGTTGGTCTCTTTGAGTGAAACTCAAGGCTAAATGTTTGGAATCAAGAATTAGGCTTGTCATATTCATGGTTGTAAACCAAAGTGGTTTGTCAGTTTACCTTGTCATATTCGTGGTTGTAAATCAAAGTGGTTTGTCAGTTTACCGGTTGCAAATCATAGTGGTTTATCAATTTACCCATGACCATGAAGCTAAAGTATTTGATGTTTGAAGGAGAGAGGATACAGATAGACTAGGAGCCTTGGGAGTTTTGGTGTTGAGGCCTGCAATGACAAAAATCTTCAACCTATTAGAATGTTAGAGGTAAAAAAACAAGTTCCAATGTGGCTCATGATCAAAAGGGGAAAGATCGTGAAGTGACTACCTAAAGTACTTGAATACTTGCTAGACACTTGAGAATGGGGATTTCCCTATTTACAAGCTAGAAAATTTGTTACTGCACTAATGAGATGCCATTATTGTTTGCTTAGAAATCAACCCAAATAAGGTTCTTCTTTCATTCCTCGAGAGAAGGAATATTCAATAATATTAACACCAAAGAAAGAATGAGAATTGTTATCCAACCACACCAAGAAAGCACTTTTTTTACACCGCACATGTTTCCGCTTCAACCAATATCAATAATATTAGCACCAAAGAAAGAATGGGAATTGTTATCTAACCACATACTCCATATGATGAAGGTTCAAATGCGATGTAAATTGTCTAGATTTATAAACTCAAATGTGTTAGTGCAATCCTAAATAAATCATGATAGGTTATGGAGTGTAATATAAATAATTGTTAATAAGTAGGTCTAACAGAGCCAAATGCGATGTAAATTGCCTATATTTATAAACTCAAATGTGCCACTGCAATCCTAAATAAATCATGATAGGTTATACAGTGTAATATAAATAATTTTTATTGAGTAGGTCTAATAGAGCCAAGTTCAATTCTTTGTGTCCACTAAGATTGGATGAGGAGAGAGGTTGGAGTAGAGAAAATTGTATGATGAAGTTCATTGATCACCATGAAGCTCAAGTTTTTGATATTTGAAGGAGAGAGGATGCAGTACGTTCTAGCAGCCTTGGGAAGCTTTAGTGGTCGAGGCCTGCAATGACCAAAAATCTTCAAACCTTTTGCTTTAAGAACATGAGAAAGCTGATAGGTTCAATAAGCTAAACATTTTGGAGAACTAAATATGACAACATAGATTAGTTTTGAATATATCTACGTATAATGTGTGTGGAGCATGCATATTATTAATTCATTTTAAGATTAACAAAAAATCTAAAATTTAAACTTTAATTCTACAAATGAAATATTAATTTAATAAAAAGATAAAATTATTCTTAATAAAAAAGACACATAGGTCATTATTAATATGCAACTTGCATAAGAAATAAATCAAAATTGCAAATCTGGGCAAAATTTAGTGCGATGAGGAAACCAAAAAATGTAGAAATATTTCAACAGTCAAACATTTAACTCCGCAAATTGCATAAAAATAATAAAATAAACAAATAATAATTATAAAAATTCAAGTTAAAGATGGATCTAGGTTTGGTTATTCCTCAATTATATTTACATTATTTTATTATAATCTAATAAAAATATAAGAGAGATGTTTATAAAAAAATTAAAAGACAAAATTTAAACTAATAAGTTAGAAAATTAGCCACATTCAAAGCATTTTTACTCGGTCAAAATTGCCTAAAAAACAAACAAATAAATAATATCAAAATTCAAAGTTAAGGTGACTAACGGTTGGTTATCTCAATTATAATTAAATTATTTATATATCTAATAAAAATATAAGAAAGATGTTTATAAAAACTAAAATACAAAATTAAACTAATAATGTAGAGACAGGTATGGAAACACACACCATAATTTACGACATCCATGGTGGATATTAATAACAATGAATTTAAGAGAATGCAAAAGGACATCCATGGTGGTCATTACTAACAACAAATTTAAGAGAATGCAAAGGGATTAATAATAATGATTAAGTTGTTATTATTTCTAACACACTTTATTAATAATGAGTGGAACCCTATCTTGAGTGTAAAACAAAATAGGAATGGATAACATTTTACATTTTTGGTTTTTTCCATCAATGAAATGCAGAAAATCTAACACTATTTGCCAAGATTTGCAATTTTGAATTGATAGAATTTTTGTTGTCAAGAATCTAAAAGCCGAATGGAGAAAATAAATGTAATTTTAATTATGACACTTGCTCTTATATGGTTGTATCTCATAGGTGCCTTAAGATAGGGTTTTTTGAATTTGTAGGAATGCATATGGGAAAATTCTTATATTTTTTCTTATATTACCAATTATATAATATAATATATACTTGGCAATACCCACTAGTTTTTATAAAATTTATGATTTATTTTTTAATTAAAAAATTAAATTTTAACTTAATTTAAAATTATCATAATATTATAAAAAATTATAAAATATTCTAATAAAACATACATAGGTCATTATTAATATGTAACTTGCATTAAAAATAAAATTATATTTTACATTTAATTATGACATTTGTGGTTTTTATATGGGTGTATCTTATAGGTTGCAGTGCCTTAAGATAGCTTTTTTTGAATTTGTAGGAGTGCATATGGGAGAATTGAATTTGTAGGAGTGCATATGGAGGAATTACTTTTGAAGTTAGCTTTTTTGAGTAGAACTCAAATAACATTCTACATTTTTGGTTTTTTCCATCAATGAAATCCAATTAACAATATTTGCCAAGATTTGTAATTGTGAATTTATAGCATTCTAGGTTTTTGTTTTTTTCCATTAATGAAATCCAACTAACATTATTTTCCAAGATTTGCAATTTTGAATTGATAGATTTGTTGTTGTCAAGAATCTAAAAGAGGAATGGATAACATTTTACATTTTTTGTTTTTTCCATCAGCGAAATGCAGCTAACAATATTTGCCAAGATTTGCAATTTTGAATTGAGAGAATTATTGTTGTCAAGAATCTAAAAGAGGAATGGAGAAATTAAAAGTAATTTTAATTATGACACTTGCTCTTATATGGGTGTATCTCATAGGTTGCAGTGCCTTAAGATAGGGTTTTTTGAATTTGTAGGAATGCATATTGGAGAATTGCTTCTAAAGTTAGCCTCTTTGAGTGGAACTCAAGGCCAAATGTTTGGACTCAAGAATTAGGCATGTCATATTCATGGTTGTAAATCAAAGTGGGTTGTCAGTTTACCCTGTCATGTTCATGGTTGTAAATCAAAGTGGTTTGTTAGTTTACCAGTTGTAAATCAAAGTGGTTTCTCAGTTTACCCATCACCATGAAGCTCAAGTATTTGATGTTGCAAGGAAAGAGGATACAAATAGATTAGAAGCCTTGGCAGTTTTGGTGCTGAGGCATGCAATGACAAAAATCTTCAACCTTTAGAATGTTAGAGGTAAAAAAGCAAGTTCTAATGTGGCTCATGATCAAAAGTGCAAAGATCGTGAAGTGACTACTTAGAGTACTTAAAAACTTGCTAGACACTTGAGAATGGGGATTTCCCTATCTACAAGTTAGAAAACTTGTTACTGCACTAATGAGATGCCATTATTGTTTGCTCATAAATCAACCCAAATAAGGGTCTTCCTTCATTGTTATCTCATAAATCAACCCAAATAAGGTTCTTCCTTCGATGCCATTATTGTTTGCTCATAAATCAACCCAAATAAGGGTCTTCCTTCATTGTTTTCTCAGAAATCAACCCAAATAAGGTTTTTCCTTCATTGTTTGCTCATAAATCAACCCTAATAACGTTCTTCCTTGATTCCTCCAGAAAAGGAATACTCAATAATATTAACACCAAAGAAAGAATGGGAATTGTTATCCAACCACATACTCCATGTGATTAAGGTTCAAATGCAATGTAAATTGCCTAGATTTATAAACTCAAATCTGCCACTGCAATCCTAAATAAATCATGATAGGTTATACAATGTAATATAAATAATTGTTAATAAGTAGGTCTAATAGAGCCAAATGCCATGTAAATTGCCTAGATTTTTAAACTCAAATGTGCCACTACAATCCTAAATAAATCATGATAGGTTATACAGTGTAATATAAATAATTGTTAATAAGTAGGTCTAATAGAGCCAAAGTTCCATTCTTTGTGTCCACTAAGATTGGGTGAGGGGAGAGGTTGGAGTAGAGAAACTTGTATATGAAGTTCACCCATCACCATGAAGCTCAAGTTTTTGATATTTGAAGGAGAGAGGATGCAATTTTATTTATTACCTATTCTTAGTAAGTAATTTATTTTGCAAAGGAAACCATTCCAAATTAGGCAACATCTAGATCACATAACATATCACATTTTTTTTCACCTATGTTATTATTCCATATGCTATAGCCTTATGGCGTTTCCTTTGCAACATGTGGTGCAATTGCTAGTATATTTACTTTAACAATATATGAAGAAGTTGAGTATCTTATAATAATTATTTGGCATAGCTACCCTTTTTTTAAATATAAATTTTGATTTTTTATTGTAAAAACAATAATAATCGTAAAAGTTAAAAAATAAGATTTTAAATTATTTGAAAACTATTGAAAGGGAATTTTAGGATTAAAGGAAATGACTATGTATTAAATAAGTTTCCAGAAATATTAATAAGTTTATTATTGAATTTTTACAAATATATAAATTAAATTGTTGGTAAATATTGATATACATTTGTATAAGTACTTCATGAGATATCTTATATTATCAAAGATTAAAAAAAAAATCATAAAAATTAACAATTATAACTTTATTTTAATTATATATATATATATATAATTAATATATAAGTTAAATACATAAGATATATTTATGATTTTGTTTCGAGAGACTCTAGAAGCTCTGAAAAACCCTAAATGATAGCATGCTTTGGCTCATCCTCCACAACCATAGTAGTTGTCTAGGGCTCCTCAACGCTGAAAGGGAATGGACCCCTAAAGCCAAAACTTGTTGAATGCTTGCTAAACATGTGTGGGATGCCGATGGTAGTCGTTAGAGCTATTGAACACATAACCATGAAATTTGTTGATTGGGAAAGACCTATAGGTGCATGGGATGGTCGAAATGCGACTCTTATCTCTACAGATCAACGCCCTTGCAGGGATCTCAACTTTATGCAACACGAAAGCCATAATGGTCCTAGTTACAAAGCATTGATCCAGAGTTCAAAAGAGAGTGTCATTGCCACTTAGGTTGGATTTGGTGTCGTTCCACTATCGAATCACTCGAAGTTTTAAATGATTTCGTTAGAAGCATTGGAAGGCCTTTATTGGGTTTGAGGCAACCTCAACTCTCAAGGCCTCCCATTTTTTAAGGTTTTTTATGTTCCCAAGGAAAGGTTAATACCCTAGATCTAGTGAATTTTACCATCATTGTGAAACACATATCAGGAGGTTCCCTTTGTCTGCAAGTCAAAGCCACAAATCTTGTCTTTATACTTGCAGCTAGGATTCAAGATTGGGGGATAACCCCATATGGTTGTTTTCAGCTCATATACGAAGGTCGACAACTTCAGGATAAAAAAATCCTCAGTGAGTATGGCATATCTAAGGACACTACAATTTATTGGGTTTTAAGAATAAGGGGTGGAGCCAAAGGCTAGGGTGCGTCTTCTTCATCCCAACCCAATTCCTTTAAACATATTCTTAAACCTGGACTTCCAATGCTTAACCCTAAAGATCTATCATGACTGGAATTTGTGGTAGATTAGGTAACAAAAACCCCATCGCTTGAAATGGATAACGTGATATGTAGATTCCTAGCTATAGGTTATGAAAAGCAAGTGCTTATTTGTAGATTTAATGGTTTTTGACCCTCAACATATGCCCTTCAAGAGTGGGTGAAACAGAAGTGTTCTCAAAATATTGTGTTGCATTTCTATTCCAAATGATTCTTTGTTGTGTTCTTCCAAAATCTAGTGGATTGGAAAAAGGTTTTTTATCAAGAAATCTGGATTTGGGGTTGCTTCGACCTCTTTTTAAACCATGGTTCCTTGATTTTAATCCTCTTTCCATGTCAACGTTGACAACTCCTATTTGGGTAAGGCTCCCTAACTTTCCCATCCATTTGTCTCATCCCAATGTTTTTGAAAATGTGGGTAACTTGATAGCTCGCTGCATCAAAACCAACAATGATGGGATGACTAAAGGAATTATCACATTTATTCAGATTTGTGTTGAAGTGGACCTCACTAAAGGATTGTCGGATAAAATCCTCCTCAAATGGAGTGGTAGGGTTCTTTTGCAACCGATGGATTATGATAATATTTCTTTTCGCTATAGGACTTGTCAATAGTTGGGTCATTTCCAAAATACTTTCCCCTTTTTTCTAATGTCCAATACCCACCAGGATTCTAAGAAAATGAATTGTGGCTGGCAAGATACAAAGGGATTAAAATGACCTAAGACTATTACAAATCACAAGCGGGATACCACTCAACAACAAATGCCACATATGGCCAAAGAAACTCCTTCAAACTCAGCTCAACCTCATGTAGAGCCATCACATCCCTCTACAGAGGAAGTTTTCCCCTTGACCAAACTCGAAAACGTATCTGTCATAATTTTCGTGTCGTCAATGAGTGGGTACAAACGTACCCACAAATTAGACCACTCAGATAGTGACAAGGAACTGCAAATGTTTCGGTATCTTCGACAATGGAAGCATCCCAAGGAAATGATATCATTATCTCATCTACTCTTGACAATCCCTCGAATTGGATAGATGTATGTAAGAGATAAAGGAAAGAAGGATAAACCCATGTTCAATCCTGGGATCTAAGCCTAGGAAGGTTGTAAATGGAACGTTGTGTATTGTGTTTAAGGAAGGAAGGATGTAATCTAGTTATCTTTTGAGATAATACAAGCTGAATTATTGAGAAAACTTTCGACAATAATCAAATTGGAGAGGTTTTGTCGGCGTGTTTCGAACCATCAAGTGTGGTTCATCATCAGGACAAGATGGAGAGTCAGATCTGACTCTCCATCTTGTCCCGACGATGAACCATACTTTATGGTTCAAAACACGTCGAAAAAACATCTCCTATGTGATTATTGTCGACAATTTTCTCAATAATTCAGGTATGGACCACTGAAGCCTGAATTCAAAAATAATACAAGTTGGTTTGCAAAAACTATGTATATAAGATATATATTTTCAATTGTAGTTATCTTGAGTGGTTGAATGAAATGATAGTTATCCCATCCACCTAGGTTCAAAGCCCCACTAGTGACATGTGTTAGGTTTGATGCCTTAAACAATGTTGTTGTAATGGATTCAAGCCTAAGAAAATAACTTTTAAGTGAGAAACCCCACTTAAAAATGGGGGGGAGGGGGCATTGAGAGACAAAATATACTTATAGTAAAAATGTTTTTCCAAATATCTCCTGGACCCTCAAATTGTATGTTTATCCCCCACTCCACCCCCAAACCCAATCCTAATATAGGTATACGAGGGTTGGGATGGTGGGGCAGATATCAAGAAAAAAACATTTTTATGGGGTTGGGGGAATGAAGAGGTAAAATGTACTTACAATAAATATGTTTTTCCTAATATATCCCCCAACCTCAACCCTCATACAGGTATATGAGGGTGGGGGTGGTGGGGCAAATATCGAGAAAAAACATTTTTATGGGGTTGGGGGAATGAACAGATAAAATGTACTTACAATAAATATGTTTTTCCTAATATCTCCCCCAACCTCAACCCTCATACATGTATATGAGGGTGGGGGTGGTGGGGTAGATATCAAGACAAAGCATATTTACTATAAAAATGTTTTTCACTATATCCGCCCGACCACCCCCACCCTCGTATACCTATATGAGGACATGTTTTAGGGAATATCAAGAAAAAATATTTATAGTAAACATGTTTTTCCCAATATCCCCTTGACTGTGATCCTCACATATGTATATGGGGGTGAGGGTAGGGGTGGCGAGAATATTGGAAAAAAAACATATTTACACCTTCACCCTCACCCTTATATTCTTTCCACCCCTACCCTCACCCCCATATGTGTATGTGTGTGATGGTGGGTGGGGTGGTAAAATATATCTATTGTTGAAAATGGTTGTTATTGATGTCAAAGGCTATCCAAATGAAAGAGAAAGTTACATAATCAAATAGCATATTTCGAGCCTCCTAGAAATATTTGTTTTGGATTTTTGATGCCCCAATTGGATACCCTATCTTTGAAGGATTTTTTACTCCAATTACATAGCTTAAACGGGAGCATACAATATATGGTTGGAAATCTTATTCTGATACATTTCCAATGATATATGGCACACCTTCTAACTCCTCATGGTTGAGGAGAAATGATTTTTTAAATATTCATTATACATTTAGCCAATCGGCCCAGCCAGTGGACAAGTCAGCCCAGTCTAAACCCTATATGAACTATAAATAGGCGTAAGAAGAAGCATTTCTATCCACTAGTCAAGCATTCACTTCTGCGTTTAGGAAAGCAAAGGAGCAGGTTCGAAGTTTAGAGCTCATGAACCAAGAAGAAGTGAAGTAAATGCAAGTTGAAACAACTTTCTGTGGAACGGTTTTGACACATATTTTGAATAGTTTTTGGTATTATTCTTAGGAAAGGTTTTTGGTTTGTTTGAATTTCTTCTTTTAGGGTTGAATACAGGGGTGTTTGGAGGCTGAGTATGGTGAGTTCTGGCGAGGAGAAGGATGATTTTTAAACCTGATTTGAATTCCATGTTCTAGTGTATTAAAGGTTGATTTCAAGTTGGAGTCTTCAATTACTATGCTTTGGTGCTTACTAAGGATTAGTGTCCTCATCTTCTTAACAAGTTGGAGCTTGCAATTTTGTAAGTTGGTGTTTACATAGGATTGGTGTCCTCACAAATGATTGTAATAAATTGAAGATTGTTTTCAAGTGTTTTGTCTTCAACTTTTGACTTGTGCTTTGATTTATGTGTTCATACATTGTGGATGATTGATTATGCGATTTGAATTTAGTTTCAAGATTAACAAAATGAAAATTTATTAAAAGTAATGAAATAATAATTCATCCCCCCTCTTAATATTTCTAACAATTGTTATTAGAGTGGGATTCTTCAAGAACAATCTAACAGCTTGAAGAAGACATTACAAGGGGACATGGCTAGTTGAGAAGCATTAATCAAAATTCCTTTCTTTGATGGAACAAATTTTGTCTTTTGGAAGATTAGAATGAGAACACACTTGATGTCTCCTGGTGTTGAAGTTTTGCAGTTTATTATAGATGGATATAAGGTCTCATCCTCTCCTCCAACCAATCAAGATAGGAGAAAGGCTTATATCTCTAAAGCAAAAGCTATGAACTCCATTTTAAGTGGCTTGTGAGATTCATAAATTTTTAAGGTTATGCTGTGTGAATAAGCTAAAGAGATGTGGGACAAGCTTGTAAGCAACTATGAAGCAGATGAGAAAGTAAAGAATATAAAGCTTCAAACTTTTAGGAGACAATTTGGAAGCCTAAAAATGAATGATGAAGAAGATATTGGTGCTAATTTTCTTCAAGTATATGAAGTGGTTAATTCTCTCAAAGGATTTGGTGAAGAATTTAAAGAAACAATAGTTATTAAAAAAAAATTGAGGTCTCTTCCTCTGTGTTTTGATGCCAAGGTCCCTGCCATAGAAGAATTAAGGGATTTGGAGAATTTAAAAATGGATGAGCTTCACAGAATTCTCACTACATACAAAATGAGGGCGAGAAACCCATCAAATAAGGAAGCAAAATTTAAAGCATATAAGAAATCAACAAATTGCAAGTCTAGTGACTATTCGAGTGATGAATCTGATACATAAATGGCTCATCTAGTCAGAAAACTAAAAAGAAAATCCAAATTCAAAGGTAAGTTACCTATCATCTATTTTAATTGTGGCAAGATAGGACATTTTATAGCTAAGTGTCCTTACAAGGAAGGTAGTGATGATGAAGAAGAACTCGGAAAAAGGGCATTCAAAAGAAAATGTTTGAAAAAGAAAAATATATATTCCAAAGAGAATAATTATTTTTTCTGAAGAAGAAGAATATGATTATGATGATGATAGAAGATAAATCTTAATTTTATCCACAAATGAGGAATCCAACATAGACAAATCATAGGAGAAAAAAGAAAAATTAGGAGAAAGTGTTGAATGTGAAAAATCGGTGACCCGGTTTCCTACTGCATCAACTGATTAAATTTCTCATACTTGTTAATTTCCGAATCAAGTTATTTATAGTGTTACATAGTAAATATCGAAATAAAATCTACTGCATCCTTCACAACATAAAATACTGCGGAAACAAAATATTGCACAAGAGAGAAATAAATACACACACAAGTACACTATTGTTTTTGGACCAATGTCCTTGATAAAACCCAACTTGGGAAAACTGGTGCAACAACTGAGGGTTTGATTATTATGCAGTAGTAAATCTAAGTACAAATCTTTACATGCTCAAATTGGAAATATGATATAAAGAATAAACTGGCAAAGAGGTAGTGAGAAATATTTTCACACTGTCACAAGCGAAATTTGATCTAGGCTTTGAATGGATAGCCCCAAGTTTCCTCTGCATAATGTTTGCGTCACATCTTCTATGAAATATGTCACCATTCCAGTTGATCAATCTTCTAGCTGGAACTCTACTCTTTGGCCATCCAGTCTCACACCCCGACTTTCGACACTAGATCTCGACTGTTCCCAGCAAAATTACAAACTCCCTCTGAAGCACTGCACTGCCTCTTTGAACCTCTCATTGCTTTCTCTGCTTTGCACTTTCTGAAACTAGAAAAATCCCCTCCAATCTACTATCCTTTCCCCTCATTGCAAGAAGATCACTCGATCTTTCTTTGACAACTCAACACTACTACTCTTGAGAAATTTGATCTCTAGATCTCACTATCTCTGTGTGTTCTCCAAGTGCCATCAAGCTCCTTCTTATAATCTCTCATTGGAGCACCAACGACTAAGACTAAATCATAATCAAAGGAAAATATTGATTGGGAGTTGATCATCGTCTTCTTCTAGAAGATTCACACCATATTTAATTAATATCCTTTAATTAATCACATTTCCTAAGTTTAGACATATGAATACATTAAAAATGACTAATTATTTTAATTAAACCATCTCTAGTATTCTAACTGTGTGATCACAGTCGAAGACTTATCACTCTTCACATCAATCTCTCCGGTCTCACTCTTAGCTATTTCTGGAAAGGCTTCCCGACCAAGAAACCTAGCTTCAACCAACCTCCTTGAACTACGCCCTGTACAGTTTCAGTCCTCTAGCTGTGACCTTCCCCCTTTGCATTGAAAAATGCATAGTTCCTTCCTCCCAGGACTGCTGCAATGCATAATTTTTGTGCTCAAGCTCTGACCTTAACCTATAGAATTCAACAATCCTTTCTCCTAACCTGGTCCTAACCGCGTACTGTGCAATCACAAGCCACAAGCTCAATACCTAAGCCTTTGAAATGCGTAGTTACTTAATAGCCCAACCTCCCTTGTCTCCCGAAACTGCGTAGTGGGTTCACTCAAGGTTCATCCCTCAGCCTGCCTTACTGGCTCATAGAAATGCACAAAATTTTGCCCGAGTCCAACCTAAACTACGCACTACGTAGTCTCAAGGCTCAAGTCTTGGCCCCGAGCTCTTGAACTGCACAATTTCTCAGTCACCTGGGTTCATCTGTCCTCCAGATCTATGCAATAGGCTAATCCAGTGCCTGTCCCCTCAACTTGTCATACCGAGCTCCCAGATTGCGCAATTTTCTTCCTCAACTGCGCATTGTGCAGTCTCAAGGCTCAAGTTGCACCCTTCACTGCCTAAGTTGTGCAATTGTGTAGTTACTAAGCCTCTTTCTCATCTTGTCATGAGGTTTCGACTCAATTAGTGAATCAATGTGCACCATCTTAGACTAGGGGTTTATCAAACTGATGTCGTCTTGTCATAAGTGAATTGCAAATGCATGAACTCTATCATGCTATGGTAAGATGATGAAGAAGGAGATGGAGAAGAAGAACATGTTAGAAGACACATATGGAGCTGAAGAGATAAGATGATTAGAAGGTGAGAATACGAAGGCATATTGAACTCTAACAGAAGATGAAGATGAAGATCACATGGAAGACTCCTTATCTTCAAGTCATAAGGAGGAGGAGAAGAAAAACATGTACCATATGTTCAAGGAGACAAAGAAAGAAGCATCAAGAAGGATAACTTGGCACTGTCACATCATCATGCAGTCCATGTCATGTCACAAGTCATCATATGCCACATCATTATTGTGGATTATGTAATTACCTATTCAAAATTTATTATAAAGTGGAAGTCCAAAGGACACACCTGGAATATGAAGAGTAATGTAATTTGAAAAGTCATAGGAAGTCAAACAACCATGAGGGTAGTCAAAGAGTCACAAGGAGGGTGAAGCATCACCCCTTGGTTATATATACACTCTCATTGTATGAGCAAAGGAATTTTCACCTTGGCTCCTCCCGCAAGGCATTAAAGAGATAAGTTAGTTCTTTTGAGGAGCAAGGAGTGGCTCCAACACTCCACTATTGGAGCTAGTGGTGTTCATTGTATACACGTGTCTGGGAACTTTTACTTAATAACAAAATCCTTCATGGCCAACACTTTCTTCATGCATGGATTATGGATATTTGTAAGACTATTATGTGAATGTTTGTAATTCATGTTTGCTTTCATCTGTGCTAAAGTAGTTGAACTATTTCAGTTATTTTGGTACTTATCATATTGAGAATGTGTTGTAGTTTCTATTATCATTGTCTCATCCTCGTGGACTATTCTTACAGATATTAGATAAATCTTCCTCATTATATTGGTTTGAATGACCGTCACATATCTTTGGACTATTCCGCTTGATGTTGTACATACCCTTCTTTTTCATGTGTGTCTCTACTAGGGTGGTACTACTACCTTTCTATTTGAGGCTCACTTTTCCTCTCCTCCCTAGTGAAATAAATTTGACACTCATACGATCAAACACTCACCAAGCACACCCCCTTTCTTTTAGAAGGCACATTTTCATTCCCCTCTCTTGCTGACAGTTAGAGCTAAGGCATATCTTTAAGATATATGGAAACCGGGTCGATATTTCGGATAGGGCTCCTACTATAAATGGTGTGAGGTCTAATTGAGACTTCACATCAGGGAGACCCCTTGGTTGACGGATTTCTAGCACCATCAATAATGGTGCTAGAAGGAGGGACAAATGACAAGTTGAGCCCGTTGAATTTGGTTTGAACCTCTTATCCAAAATGGCTCATCCTCAAATCTTACTCCTCGGGTGTTTCTCTAATTTTTCCATTTATCATTTTTCAATCCTCGATGAGCCTTTCTATCACTTGAACCAATTAAATTTTGATTGTGAGGATGGAACATCCATATCTGAGCACATTTTTTATTTCTTTAAATTTTATGAATCTTACGAGATCAACGATGAAGAGTTTTCTTGTGTGTTTTTCTTCCTCACCCTTGAAGGTCATGTTAATTGATGGTGCCATACTTTTCCACCTACTTCCATCCATTCCCTTCATCATTTCCTTGGGGAACTTCATCAAGCCTTTGATAGGTATAATCACCAAGATGTTTTTAAAAGAATCAATCTCTTAAGGATGAAGCCTAATGAAGCCAAATGAATTAGTTGAGGATTTTTTTGATCGATTCCTTCACCTTTGTTGTAAACTTTCTGAAGAAGACACGAATCAAGATTTCTTGAAACAAGAGTTTGAGCGCTTGGTTCTTATCTCTTTATGTGGTCAACCTGAATCCCCTGATTTTCCTACTTCCCCAACTCTTGTGAATCACAAAACACCTCTAATTTTAGAGGATGAATTTACATCTCCTTTTGTTCTTTGTCCTCCTCCTTTTCCAGTTCCAATGAAGGTGCCTTTGCGCAATGGTAACAAAGTTGAAAAATCCACAAATCAAATTCCTAACCCATCTTCTCATTCTTCTTTCATTTCTCATGACTCATATTCAATGGAGGAAATCCCAGAATGCCTCATGAAGCCCATGGGGAAGACTAACTTCCCCATTCCGCAACATGATGTTACCATTCATAACTCTAGCCTCCAATTTGATCTAGATTTCTGTGATCCTCTATCATCTACATGCCATGACTCTTTGTACTTTGATCCACCCAATCAATCTACTCCACCAGCTAGTCTTTCACACTCTCTCGATTTTTGCATTGCTGGTTCAAATTGCGATAAGGTACAAGGCAGTCACTTTACACAGGTAGAGGAGCAGGAAGGTGAAGATTCTTTCAATCTTTCTTATTTTTTTCAATATCCTCCATGTCAAGATGATGCGCTTCCATTCTTGGATGATCGTCAATATGTTAATTTCAGTAGTGAATCGAGTGAAATCAACTCTTTCGATCAATCTACAACCTTGGGCAACAATCATT